>LR750162.1:220889-302035 GCA_902729485.2 Mus minutoides | reverse complement strand
AAAAAAAACCTTTATAGATAAGCCACCTAGGACATGATTCTACCCACCTCTGTTGGGGGTGCACTCTCCATGTCTACCTCCTAGCTGCAGAACTACCAGGGAAGGCTGGTTCAGCAGAGGGAAAGTGGATAGATCTTTAAACCAAGTCACTGAGCAGAGAGGAACAAGGAGGTTTCAGCCAGGGCTGGGTCCCAGAAGCACTGGGAAGACTGAGGCAGAAAGCCACAGGCTGTGGCGGCGCGGTCAGACACTGCAAGAGCAAGGTTTCTGTGGTGCTTGCAATGGTCTCAAAGCCTCAGTGCTACCTGAGAGGAAACTCCTCCCACTGTGTGAGGAAGTCACTGGGAAGCAGGAACGCTGGCTGGTGAGGGGCTGGTCTGAGGCTAACTCAAGCCTACCATCTGCCTAACACCACCCCTTCCCATTTGGTTACTGCTTTTACCAAATTACCACAGGCTAGAGATACAGGGCTTTGAGCAAGAAGATTAAGATGTGCCCTGGAGGGCTGGGCATGGTGGAACGTGCCTGTAATTTCAGCAATCAGGAAGCCGAAGTGGAAAGGTTATGATGTCAAAGTCAACTAGGCCACCCACCCAGAAAGACTCTGTCTCAAATAATCGAGGGCTGGGGAGGTGGCTTAGTCATCAATGTACTTGTCCCCAAAACATGAAGCCCTGAGTTTACATCCCCAGAAACCACACAGTTAAAGGTCAGCCATGATGGTGCTTGTCTGTAATCCCAGTCCTGGGGAGGCAGGGACAAAAAAATATCCTTGGAATATATTAGCCTGGCTGAACGGGTGAGATCCAGGCTCAATGAGAGAATCTATCTCAAAAGGTAAGGTGGATTGCTATCCACAAAGGCATGAATGTCAACATACACAAGCACATACACGTGTACACACACACAAGCATGTACACACACATACACACTCACCCACATATGTCTCTAAGCAAAGGGATGAACTGGAAACCCTGCTCCGAGAGTGTTGCCAACAGAGGCTGGGACAGCCTAGTCAGGGTGAACCTGATTCTGAGTCTAGCCACAGAGTACAAGACTCTCCTCTACTTCTCTCTGTAGAAACTAGGCTTCCTGCTACCAACTGGGCCTTCCAGTGGTCAAGTCTGTAAATCAAATGCTTCAGGAGCTGGACTCCTGACCTAGGGGTGTCCCAGCAGGGACCCAACCGAAGCTCAGAGCCACCCCCACCCCCACCCCAGAGTCTCTACACCCGTCTAATAGGCTTGGATTTATCAAAGTAATTTTTAAGGGGGAATTTTATATGAAAGTAATTATGCTCCACTGAACTAATTTTATTAAATAGTGCTGCCTTAATGACAAACAAATCTGTTATTAATTTGTAACTGAGCAGCTATTTCTTTCAATTTGTAGCATCTGTAATGAGCCCTGTGGCCATTGCAGCCCAGAAGCACTGCTGTTGGGGGAAAGCAGAGAGGCCTGGGAACAGGCAGAGCCCAGGGCCTGGCCCTAGTACAGCTAAGGACACCATGTACCTCCAAAGGACCCTTCTCTCTCTGGGCTGTTTTTCTCTGCAAGATGAAAGACTGAGCCCTCAGCGCCTTGGGGACATCCACAGGACAGCATTGGGGGCTGATGGTGCTAGGAGGGGCCTTGAATTCCTCATCTTTAAACCAGGGATATCAACAGTGCCTATCAGTGAGCGCTGTGGGCTGAGCATTAATTAAGTATGCTGTAAGAGCTTAAGTCAGCAGAGTGTCACATAAATCCTCCTCCTCCTTCTCCCTACCTGGAGACTGACCGGGGTAGCTCAGCAGTTGAGAGTACACAGAGCTCTTGCACAGGATTGATTCAGTTACCACATTAGGCGGTTTACAATCTATGTATAACTACAGCTTCAGCAATCTAATACCCTCAAGCACATGCACAGACTTTAAAAAAATAAATAAAATATTTTAAAGTAAAGATGACAGGGATCCAACTAGAGACTTAGAATGGCGAGGCGACCATGCCTACCATCATAGTCAATGTTTGTCAACTTGACAGAAACCTACATATACCTGGGAAGAGAGAATCTCATCTGATGAATTACCTCCACCAGACTTTCCCATAGGCAAATATGTGGGGCATTTACTTGATTAATGTATGATATGGAAGGGCCTAGCCCATTGTGGGTGGTGCCACATCTGGGCAGTGGTTCTGGGTCCGATAAGAAAGCAGCCTTAGCAAGATATAGAAAATAGCCAGGCAGTGGTAGCGCACGCCTTTAATCCCAGCCCTCGGGAGACAGAGGCAGGCGAATTTCTGAGTTTGAGGCCAGCCTGATCTACAGAGTGAGTTCTAGGACAGCCAGAGCTACACAGAGAAACCCTGTCTCAGAAGAAAGAAAAAAAAATACAGAAAATAAACCAGTACGCAGCGATCCTCCATGGTCTCTGCCTCAGTTCCTACCTCCAAGTTCTTCCTTGGCTTCCCTTCTTGATGGATGACAACTATAAGCTGGAAGAAGCCCTTTTCTCCCCAGGTTGTTTTTGGCCACGGTTTTATCACAGTAGCAGCAACAGCAGCAACAACAACAACAACAACAAAACTTAACCCCTACCCAATGCTAGCACCTCCTAAATCTGGGTTTTCTTTCATCCAGCCCCCCATCTCCACCCACTCCCCCACTTCTAGAAAGTCAACAGCTTTCAGCATAGGTAATAGAAAGTGTGGAACTCAGTCCCAGCTTCTATCCTTCCCTGGTCACCTGGTGGAAAGATGCCCTCAGCATTTTAAGCTATCCAAAGCAGAGCATCCAGGCTGGCTCACCACCATCCTAGAGGACAAACAGGATCTGCAAGTAGCTCTTAAATGTGCCAGCCAGTAGAGACAACCAGAAGTCTGGTGAGAAAATGTGGTCCCCTTGCCCAATGCCCCCCCAGTGACTCAATCCCCCAGATATCTGTGGTGGGGTGCCCCCTGGAGAACCCCAGCCTCTCTGGCACTTTTCTGCAGGATGCCACATCCCTCCACCTGTGCTGGCGAAGGGAAAGGGCAAGAGCTGCAGCTGGTGACAGAGCACTGTCAGGGGAACATCTGCCAGCAGAAATCCGCAGTCGGACTCACGAATGTGTGAGCAGGGGTTGCAGCAGGACACAGAACCAGCTCTGGTTTTCATGTTTTGTCCCTTCTATATAGGTGAGGACGGCTCGAACTCCTGAGCCTCCTGCGTCCACTTTCCAGGGCTGGAATTACAGGCGAGTGCTGCAGTCCTTGGTTTATGTGGTGCTGGAGATGGAAACCTAAGTCTTTGTGCATGCTAGGCAATCGCTCTACCAACTGAGCCGCATCAAGAGAACAGAGAAGCCCAGAGGCCCAATCCCCAGCCTAGAGACAGAGCCTCACTGTCAGTGCCCAGGACAACAGGGCCCCACCCAGCTGAGGAAGCGGTCCCCAGTCCCACTTAACGACCTGCGCTTGATTTAATGTGAGCAGCTGATCTCTCTGCTTCCATTGCAAGTTTAATTTGGTGGGAAAGCAAGTTGGGGAAGTTCTAATAACACGGAGCCGCAAATAATACCAAAGAGAGTTTGCATTACGATAACTTTCCAATTAAAATGGATTAATGGAGGGGAAACAACGGCGGCGGCGTCTAGACAACATATTACCCAGTCCTTGGAGAGGGACCCGGAAAGGAGCTGGGGGAATGCAGGATCCAAACAGGTGAACTTCAGAAGCCTGAAGCACCGTCAGGTGATGTGGCGATCCGAGGGACCAGCAGGGGCGCCCGAGCCTGGTGTCCCATCAGCTACAGCACCTGGCTTTCTGCCATTTGGGGGGAGATGTGATGATCAGCGCTTGAGGCCCTAGAGGCTTTTGGTCTCTTGCATTCTTTATTAAAATGCAAATAGTACCTTTACTATGCGGGCTGGCTCCCGAGTTGGGGAGGAGCCTGCAGCTACCAGAGGGCACTTCCTGTAGGGGCAAAGGCTGTGGAGTCCGGAGCTTCAGGGCAGGACTTCCGAAGGATTCCCCACATCTGTACTAGAGTCCCCACATCGCTGAGGGATCCAAGATGCCCATCCTTACTCCACCGCAGCCCCACACCCTCCCTCTGGAACCTGAGTCTTTGGCCTGAGAGAGATACCAAGATCTGGCCTCTAGGGCTTGGACTCCCTTAGGCAGGCAACAGGATTCCAGCTGAAGTCCCTGAGCTGCCTCAGGCTCTCTGCCTCTCACTATCAGGTTAATCAATTCTCCATTCCATGGGGGTGCTATGGCAACCAGGATCCTCTCCTTTGCAGGTTTCTTATTCATTCGTTTATTTATCCACTTACTTATTTTGAGCCAGGATCTCATGTATCCCCAGCTAGCCTCCAACTCGATGGGTAGCAAACAAAGTCTACCTTGCTTCCTTCTTTCAAGTGGAGGGATTACAGAGGAGTGTATCACCACACCCCTGGTTATGTGTCGCTGAGAATTGAACCCAGGACTTCATGCATGCCAAGCAAACACTCTACCTATGAGCCACATCCCTGTCCACATAGCTAGGCATCTTCAGAGGCCTTCAGGTAGACTTTAGCTAATATGTCGCATCTTTTCTGCAGAACTTGGACCGTTCGCTTGACCTGGCTGGCTTTCAATTACCTTTCTGTAAATTGGGGAAACACCCGCCTCTCAGCAGCTTGCCCCCTGCGTTAGTCAAATGGGACATAAGAATTCCATCTCATTTAGGTAACACTTGGCTTTAAAGAAGGAGATTTTAGCAGCGGTCCTGGGGGTGAGGAAAGAAGCTGGCTGGTCTACAAAGGCTAGGAGACCATGAAGTCCAAGGTCCCCCCATTTCCCAGCATCTCCATCCCACATCACATCTCAGCATCCTGAGCTCCTTCCTGAAGCCCACCAGTCCCTAGGCCTAGGAAGGCTCTGGTTTCCAAGCAAAGCCAGAGAAGCAGTGAGCCAGTGCTCCGGGGTGAAGCGCTGGCCTTGTGCTGCCCCCTGCAGGCCTTTAGTCCTCATTAAGTCACCGAAAAGTTGAAAAAACAAGACCCCAGTGGTTTTTTGCCAGGTCTGGATAACACCCTTCCTGAACCTTAGCTTTCTCCCCTGTAAAACAAGGATATAGGACAGCAGGGTCTCAAAGGCCTTTTAGACAGAAGTCCAAGTAGACAAGAGTCACTAGAGTCTGGGTTGCAGTGGAGTTCACAGCAGCAGGTCGCATCCATCCCTGCTCTGTAGTGTGTGTCCCAGCCCCAATATTTCCCACAACTAGGACTCCTCCAATCTGTGCCTTTTAAAAAAGCAACAAGTAACTTGGTTTACAATTGTGATTATTACAAAATCATTCCTGTGTGGTGCACAAAGCACACTCACAACCATCACACTTTGGAAGAAAGAGGAGACTAACCCCAGAGAACAGACTGTCCCTCGGCTGGCCCCAGCCGGGCCCAGCTGGGCCATGAAGTAGCATGCCTGGTCTGGTCCAGCGGCCTCGGATGCTGGGTGCTCACCAATGAATAACCAGGCAGAGGAAATAGGATGAGGGAGGAAAGGGGCGGAGGAAACTTGCATCCTATATTGATTTAATACAGTTGGTTTTCTGCAAGGTCTCCTAAATGAACAACCATGAGATGAACTCAGAGACTAACAAACAACACACTAACATTTGCAACATCCATGTTCTGCTCTGAAATGAAAGACCAGTTCTGCCTTGCACGAGCCCTGGGTCCCTCGGCTACTCAGTGAGGCCTGACTCCCTTCCTCAGTAACACCTCTTTGCTGGCTGAGGACCCCCTTGACCAGCCCTAAACCCCACCACTCCTTTCCATGTAGATTGGAATGTCATGATGGCAACAACAACAGTTTGTGAGAAAGTTAAATATAGAACTATCACATGACCTTTCCAAGGGTACTTACCCCCAAAGATGAAAACATATGTCCACATAGCAACTGCTAAATGGTTGTTCATGATGACACCTTCCATTGTAGTTGTGACCTTTAACAACTTTAAGGTCCGGAAGTCAGGAAGTGGATAAACAAACTTTGGTATACCCATTCAACTGAGTAGCATTCGACCAAACAAAAGAAGATATTGTCACGTGCTACAATGTAAATAAACATAAAAAACAGTATGCTAAGCAGGGTAAGCCAGACACAGGAAGCCACATGTAGTTCCTTCATAGAAATAAATATTCAGGAACCCCAAGTCAGAAAGCAGGGAAGTGACAGCCAGAAGCTGGTAGTGGGAAGAGGTGGGGAGTAACTAGCTGGTAGGGATGGAGTATTCTATTGGGATAAAGGGTGTAAAACTGCACAGAAAGTGTGGCTGCTCATTACTGGGAGTGCACTGGGAGCCGCTGGGTTATACATGATAAGACACTTGGCTGTATATCACAGGAATACAGGAATTCTGATTCATCTCAATTTCTAAAAAATAAAAAACCTGAAGTGACTGGCTGGCAAGATGGCTCAGACGGGCACTTGCCATCAAGGCTGACCGCCTGGGTTCAAAGCCCAGAAACCACACAATAGAAGGTGAGAACAGACTCCCAGTTGCCCTGACCCTCACATGTATCCCACACTTGCCTTCCCCCACAACACATTCAATTAATAAATGTGAAACAATAAAATATGTTTTTGGTTGTTCAAAGTGACCTAGGGCCAGTGAGATGGCTGCATGGGTAAAGAGACACTCGCTGCCAAGCCTGATGGCCTGAATTGGATCCCTGGGATCCACATGGGTGTAAGGAGAGAACTGACTACAGAGTTATCCTCTGACCTCCACATGCACGCCATGGTCTATTTGTATCCATAAGCATGCACAAACAAACACGCGCACACACACACACACACACACACACACACACACACACACACACACACGCAGGCACGCAGGCACACACACATACAGTAAATAAATCTAATTTTACAAAGACTTTTTTATTAGATATTTTCTTTATTTACATTTCAAATGCTATCCTGAAAGTTCCCTATACCCTCCCCCCCCGCCCCTCTCCCCTACCCACCCACTCCCACTTCTTGGCCTTGGCGTTCCCCTGAACTGGGGCATATAAAGTTTGCAAGACCAAGGTGCCTCTCTTCCCACTGACAAAGGCATTTTTAAAAGACCTAGAGACAGCTAAGTCAAAACAACAACAAGGATGGAGAGAGAGAGAGAGAGAGAGAGAGAGAGAGAGAACAGTCAGGACAAACCATAGCCCATTACCAGAAATTTATTTGTGCTGTTCGGTCAGCGGGTTGCCAGCTAAATTTAATATGGATCTATATACAAAGAAAACTCCTTGTTCTACATAATGAATATTTAATCATGCATGGGTCAGGCAATTTCACAGAAGTAATTAAAAGCAGTCTTTTGTTTATTGCTCAAAAATGATAGCAACCTGCTGCCCCAAGCCGCAGATACACTGACACCCTGAAAACATTACCCACTGACACACGTTATTAAAGAGGAATTAAAGGTCACTTTCTTCCTGTCCCCTCAGAAGTTAATGGTCCTAAGTTCTTCTGTCTGTTCATACACAAAGTAGAGTTCCAGGGAGGCCTCCCCCCAGACAAAGCTAGAGGCTAGGGAAGCCTCGATTGATCCACATTTTTCCCAGACATAAATCAGAACATACGTGAGAGACACTTAGGAAAACACCCAGCCAGCTGGGGAGGTTGCTCGGTTGGTCGTGTTTGCCTGGCATGGATGACACTCTGGGTTTGATTCCCCAACTCTACACGGAAACAGGTAAACAGGTACGGTGGCGCAAAGCTACAAATCCATGAAGGAGGTAGATAAAGAGAGACTAGACGTTCAAGGACATTCCTGGATACATAATGAGCCCAGGATGAGCTACATAACATCATAAAGAAAAGGACAACCTACAGGGGTGGGGATGGAGAATAGAACCCATTTCCCAGGTGTTGTGAGAAGCAGTGAGATCGGTCACCATAACACTGTACGATGGCTTGAATGAGAAGTGCTCCTTGTCTTGGGCCTTTGAACATGCGGTCTCCAGTTGGTGGCGCTCTGTGGGGAGATTTAAGATGTGTGTCTTGCCTACTTTCAGTTTTTACACTCCCGCTTCCAGCTTGTGACTCCAGCTGTGAGCCACCAACTTTCCTGTCCCTGCCCCCATGCCCACTGCTTGTTGCCATGGCTCTGCCCATGGAACCGTAAGCCAAAAGAAACTCTCTTCCTTACACTGCTTCTGGTCATGATGTTTTATCATGGCAACAGAAAAGCAGCTAGGTACCATGCATACAGAAAGCACTTCCCCAAATGCTAGCCTTTGTTGCTTTGTTTTCAGTGCTAGGGATGGACCCAGAGCCTTCTGTATGGCAGGACAACGCTGTACCGCTGATCCACACACATACCCCTGTGGAGTTTCTTTACCACTTCTTCAAAAGGGTGGAGCCCGATACCTCTCCCCCTAACTGCGCACCAGGCTCAGTGACAGGCTTCTGGCAAACAGAACAGAGTAACTGAGGGTGGGTAAGCTAATACCAGGTCGTGAAGGACATCACTTCTTTCAGCTTACTCTCCTTGGATGGGATGTTCACAGGAGCAGCTGGCTCCTGTGACATGGTTGTGACATGGGCACACCCCGAGAACCCGGAGGAGGCTTAGGTGGGAGGGAACCAAGGTTTTCTGCCAATGACAGATGCTAACTTGAAAGCGATGTGAACCCTGTCATGCAAGATGACACCCATGCTCTACCTACATCTTCAGAGATGACATCCCAGGTAGACAACTATCTACCACCTGAGACCCCAGCCAGCCCCCATGTCTCTCCTGAGCTCATCTCTTGACCTACAGAACCATACATGGGTTTCATACACAAAGATCTGAAGTGATTTTTTTTAAAGTGGAGAAACATAAGTAATTCAGTCAGCATTAGAAACAAGAAAAACCAAATCCATTCTCTTTAAATAAGGTTCATGTTCTACTGCTCCCTAAAAGCCATTCGATTTAAAAGGCAATTGTTGGGGTCAGTGAGATGGCTCAGTGGGTGAAGGCACTTGCTGCCAAGCCCAGTGACCTGAGTTTGAATACTGGGTCACATGGTAGAAGAAGAAAATAGACTCCTGTAAGTGATTCTCTGACATCCACATAACTGCTGTACCATTCACCCTTACTTTCTTTTTTTTTTTAAGTTTTATTTATTTATTTTATGTATATGAGTACACTGTTGCTGTCTTCAGACACACCAGAAGAGGGCATCAGATCCCATTACAGATGGTTGTGAACCACCATGTGGTTGCTGGGAATTGAACTCGGGACCTTTGGAAGAGCAGCCAGTGCTCTTAACCGCTGAGCCATCTCTCCCCTTACTTTCTTTATTAGGGTTACTAGTGCTGTGATGAAACACCATGACCAAAAGTAACTTGGGGAGGAAGGGGTTTATTTTGCTTACAGTTCCACATCATTATTCATCACTGAAGGCTGTCAGGACAGGAACTCAAACTGGGCAGAACCTGGAGGCAGGAGCTGAAGCAGAGAACATGGAGGGGTGCTGCTTACTGCCTCGCTCCTCATGGCTTGCTCAGCCTGCTTACTTATAGGACTCAAACCACCACTTATAATCCCACCTCACAGGAAGCTGAGGCAGGAGGGATATATATATATATATATATATATATATATATATATGTATGTCTTGTTTTTAATTATATTATGTGTATTAAGTATCTGTGTGTGTGTGTGTGTGTGTGTGTGTGTGTGTGTGTGTGTGTATGTGTGTGTGTACTAGATGTAGGTGCTGGGAACCAAATTTAGGTCCTCTAGAAGAGTACCAAGTGATCTAATTTCTGAGCCATCTCTTCAGCCCCATAGTGTTCTATAGAGAGAGGAGACTCCACGACAGTCATCCTGGAGAAGAAAGAGCCAGGAGACAGCAAGAGGTAGGAGCTTCAAGCCCAGGAACACCAAACTTCTAGTACACACACACACACACACACACACACACACACACACACACACACCAGGAGAAAGGGATACAACCCATTCTTCCCCGCAGTCCTTGAAGAAAACAGCTCTACAGATGCCTTGACCTTGGACTTCCAGCCTTCCAGCTCCCAGAACCCCGTGTCTGATTCAGGCTATAGTGGAAGCAGAGGTACTGCACGGTAACCGTCCTCAGAAACCGATGTACGGCTGTAGGAAGCCGCTTCCCGGATTATATTGGTTGAGACCTTTCCTGTCCTGTTTCAAAGGAAACATGCCAGTGCCGATGACAAGGCAGACAGAACAAAAGGACGATGACGGGCAGAACTAGGGCAGTGGGCTTGGGAAGTGACAGACTGAGAAGCTGTGGAGGCCCTTGAGCGCCAGATGCAAAAGTCAGCAAGCCTGCCTGCATCCCCGGAAGCCAGCTCCTAAAAATAACCCTCAGTGGCACAGGGAGCTCATCAAGGGACCCCCTAGCCTCTGAACCAGCTTGGGCTTCCCCCTTTACCCTCCAGGGTTGAGCATGTGACTATACTTGCAGTACAGAGACCCAGACAGCACCTGGAACCCAGGTAGATAATTCTTCTGCACCCCAACCCCAGAGACCCAGGGAGCTTTTGGCTAGAGCATCGGGCAATCAAATCCTCACTGGACCGAGGCGCCGTATGATGACCTTTGTGCTCGAAGCCCTCTCCTTTGCCGGGACGATACGCATAATTGAAATCTGCGAACAAAGAAAGATGAGACAGGAAGGGACTTGAGCGAATGACACCCTGTGTGCTGGGGCAGGGCAGGGTTCACGCCCTCACTAGCAGAGCTGGCCCTCAGCCCAGTATCTGCATGATGAACATGAAAGCCACCAACTCAATTACCTCAAAGGCCTTTTCTGCCTCCATTTTTTTCTCACTACAGGGGCTATGCACCCTGCCAGAAGCCTTGGACTCTCTCACATTCCCTCCTGGTCTCCCAGTCCTTCATCCTAGCCCACCCACCCCCCATTTCTGAACCCGTGGTTAATGGCTGTCATGCTCCTGTCACATCCCAGGTTGCACTCTGCTGAGCAACAGGCAAAAATCTGGAAAGCTGGTCAGGTGGGGAGAGGAGCCACTGAACCTCACTTTAAGATGTTGCTGTGAAGATGCCTCTAGGGGGCTGGTGAGATGGCTCAGCGGGTAAGAGCACCCGACTGCTCTTCTGAAGGTGATAAGTTCAAATCCCAGCATCCACATGGTGGCTCACAACCATCAGAAACGAGATCTGGTGCAGAAACGAGATCTGGTGCCCTCTTCTGGAGTGTCTGAAGATAGCTACAGTGTACTTACATATAATAAATAAAATTAAATTTAAAAAAAAAAAAAAAAAGAAGATGCCTCTAGGCTGAAGAGGATGTGGGGTCTGGAAAGTGCTTGCCTTTTTAGCAGGAGGACTTGAGATGGACCCACAGAACAAATGTCAAAAAATCCAGGTAAGTGTGGTGGCGTGCGTGCTCATGTAATCTCAGCACTGAGGAGGCAGAGACAGGTGGATCCCTGGGACTATCTGGCCCAGCATCCTAGCCTAATTAGTAAACCTCAGGGCTCAAGAGAGACTCGGACTATAAAACAAGGCTAATGGTTTCTAAGGAATGATGGCCAGTACCAGGTAGACTCCCATACATACATGTGTGGGGAGAGACAACGAGAGGGAAGAGAGAGAGAGAGAGAGAGAGAGAGAGAGAGAACAGGCCACTGAGAGCAGGGACTACAGGCCCTTTTGTTCCCAGCAAAAGCTCCATCCTCCATCCTCCATCTGCAGCTACAGACCTGACCCACAGCAGAGGCTCAGTAAATATTTGTGGCATGGACCAGAGACCACTTCATGCATAGTGCGTCTGGACATGCAAAACAGAAAAGGGAGCAGGGCCTGTGGTAGGGTCAGTTCCCTGCCAGGGCCTTGGTGTGAGTGAATGAATACCTAGAGTGTTCCTTCTCAGGGCCCCTCACTCCTATTCTAAGGAGCACCACAGTCCCAGAGAAAGGATGTCGACACAATACCCAAAGCTGACCCAGAACACGTGACTAGTGTGGCTGCGGGCTTGCACATTTTCTCAGCAATCCGGGCTAAATATAAAATGGGAGAAATGAAAAGGGATATAGACAGGACATGCAGGAGGTGGACCAGAAGGAGCAATCAGAGGGAAGCTGGCCACCAGCCTGTTTGGTAGTAAGCGAGCTAATCACAGAGGAAATTTAAAGTGAGTTTCCTTGAAGGAACAGGGAGAGAAAAAACTACAACTGGTCCCCTCTGCTCTGTGTCCCAGCCCACGCCCTCCATCTGGACCCAGAGAAGTCAGAGAGGTCAGAGGAATGACCTTCTGAAACACTTCCAGGCAGCCAAGAAATGCAAACACATCCACACATGCACTCAAATATACACATATGCACATCCATAAACACATACACTCATATACATGTATATACATACACACATTCATAAACACACACACTCACACATGCATATATATATATATATATATATATATATATATATACATACACATCCATAAACACACACTCATATGCATGTATACATATACACACATGCATAAACACACACACTCATATGCACATATATACACACCCATAAACACACAGTTCACATATGTACATATATACATACATATACAAACTCACACATATAAATATATACATACATACATACATACTCACATATACACATATATGCATACATACTCACACATGCACATACATACATACATACTCACACATGCACATACATGTATGCATACATACATACACTCTCACACGTGCATATATATACATACATACACTCACACACTCACACATGCATATATATATATATATATATATATATATATATATATATATACACACACATATTCCAGTAAGGTGGGACAATTCACCATGTCAGCTCCAGTTGCAGAGAGCTGGTCCCAACTCCCAGTGGATGAATGCCAGAGCCAAGCTCCCAGACCCTCCGAGTTGCCATGCAGGCAGCCAGCCAAAGGCCTCCAGAGGAAGATCCAGGGAAGATGCCATCGTAGAAGATGAAGGGGTGATGCAGAGTGAGGTTGGATGGCAGCCAGAGAGGGAAAGTGCTGTGCTGAACAGGATAGAATGTTCTCACAGGGTGAGTCTGCCCACACGGTAGCACAAGACCAGGCTAAAGGTGTAGAGTCAGAAGCCGGATTCCTCGTCCCTCATCTCCCACGAGGCTGCAGGAGTCTCTCTCTCTCTCTCTCTCTCTCTCTGTGTGTGTGTGTGTGTGTGTATTTATGTCTGCATTTGACCTACACATCCCATGGTGAGCATGTAGAGGTCAGAGAACAGCCTTGGGAATTGGATCTCACCCTCCACCTTATTTGAGACAAGGCCTGTAAAATCTCTTACTGCTCCATGCTCCAGGCTAGCTGGCCTGTGATCTTCCAGGGAGTCTCCTGTTTCTCCCTCCCATTTCACAGTGGGAGCATTGGGATTACAGATGTGCACCATCACATCTAGCTTCATGTGGGTTCTAGACAGGTGCTCAGGCCTGCATAGCCTTATCAACTGAGCCATCTCCCTAGGCCAGCTTTTAATCTTTCTGAGGACATTTTTTTTAACATATTAAATTTATTATTTGTGTCTCTTGCTCCCCCACGAATGTGATGGGGGATGGGCACATGTGCCATGGGCTGATGGTCAGAGTCTGGAGATCAGACCACACTCATGAAGTCTGGCTCTCCTTCCACCTTATGTACTTCTAGGAATCAAACTGAGGTCACTAAGGCTTCACAGTGAGAGCATTCTCCCACTGAGCCTCCTCTTGGCCTGTGGCAACCCCTTCCTGTCAAATGATCCCCCTCTCTGGAGTCTTTCTGCCCGAGAAGCTCCTAAAAGATGTTCTTAATTTTTATTTTATGATTTTATGTGTGCAGGTGTCTTTGCCTGTGTGTATGTCTGTGAACCACATGAGTACCTGGTGCCCAGAGTCCAAAAGAAGGCTTCAAATCCCCTGAAACTGGAGGTTCGGATGGTCATGAGCAACCATGTGTGTGCTAGGAACTGAACCCAGGTCCTCTAGAAGAGCAGCCAGTGCTCTTAGCCATGGAGCCCCTCCTGGTAGGTTTTGATATGTATACTTGCCGGCTGCTGAAGCTGAACTGTGCTGTGAAGTGGGAGGCGAAGGAATGTGACAGCCAAAGCAGGGAAAGGGAGTACATTACATACATACATACATACATACATACATACATACATACATACATAAACTATAGAGGAAGAGAAGCCAATGGGAGAAGGGAAAGTTGAGAGTGTAGGGTAGGGGAAGAGATCCCAGCAGGATTCTAAGTCAGGTGCTCAGCCGAGTTCACAGGCTTCTCTGAGTGCTTAGGAGAGTCCCCCCACCCCCACACGTGGGTCTCCGTGAGCACATGCTCTTAGAAACAGAAGAAAGCAAAGGGCTGATTCAACCCTGGGCCTCATCTGTACCTCAAGAGCTTGGGGACCCTCAGGGCTCAGCTGGAATCTGTGCATGAGTGAAGGGGGCTTCATCTTAGAGGGCCCCGGCTGACAGCCATCACAGTGGTGGAACACTCAGTGTCCCATGAACTTAGAGGATGTGTGAACTTGGTGTGATGTGTCAGACACTCCTTCCTTACACTTGGCCAAAGACCACAGCCACCCAGGGTTGGAAGTGTCCATAGAGAACAAGGGAGGCAGGAAAGGGAAGTAACTTTCTGGAAGTGCAGTTTCGGTGGAGAGCACAAACCCACATGTCCTGACCCCTAGGTTCATAGCCACTGTGAGGGAGGTTGCAGGCAATATGGGTTTGAGGACGTTCCTTCAGAGTGTATGTCCTGAGAGTCAGGAGGGAAGACAATCAGGCCTTGTTCCCTAAGTGATTCCCAGCGAACACATTCCTGAATCCCTGCCACCATGCTGGAAGCCAGACTCCAAAAGTTATAAATGGGCTTTGTCTGTCAACAAATAAGAGAGCCACAGAATGCTGGGGTCCAGAAGAGACAGGCTCTCGGCTGTCTCCCCTGCCAACTTCTGTGCAGCCTAGGAATCTGAATTCTCAGCCAGACACCTTTCGAGTTCTACTCATACATAATAATTGCCTTCAGCAGCTACTCCCACCTGGTAAATATTTTAAAATCTATTTTTACTTCCTTTATGAGGGAAAGACAACAATAGGCATTCAATGAACTTCAGTCAGTGACTTGCAAAATATTGAATTTATTCAACCCATCAAGAATCCATTTCTTCAAGAATGGCAGAATGCTGAGGGTTGGAGGTGTAGCTCAGTTAGAGGAGTGCTGAGCCTAACATGTGAGAGGTGCCATGTTCAAGCCCCCAGCACGGGAGGAGTGGGGATTCAGGGGGGTTGAGTGAATCGTATACATGTTATACCATTCTCTCTTTTGTTGTGTTTGTTTGTTTGTTTGTTTGTTTGTTTGAGATAGGATCCCCCATTACCCAGGCTGGCCTTGGACTTGCTATCTAGTCAAGGATAACCTTGAACCTATGATCCTCCTGCTTCTACCTCCCAAGTGCTAGGATTATAGGTTTGCTCTACCACACCCCATTTATGCAATGCTGGGAATGAAATCCAGGGCTTTGTCCATACTAAACAAACCTCTATCAACTGAACCATATCCCCACTCCACTGTGTGTGTGTGTGTGTGTGTGTGTGTGTGTGTGTGTGTGTGTGTGTGTGTATGTGTGTATTTTAAGCCTGCATCTCACATTAGTATTTGTTTTTCTATTGATTAGAAATGGGAAAGGAAGGGATAGTTCAGTGATCAAGAGTCTATACAGCTATTTCAGAGGACCCAAGTTCAGTTCCCACTCAGTACCCACACTGGATGGCTCACAACCATATGTAACTCCAGCTCCAGGGGATATGGTACTGCCCTCTTTTGGCATCCTTAGGCACTTGAATTCAGATGGACATATTAAGACACATACAAATACACACCTTTAATCCCAGCACTAAGGAGGCAGAGGCAAGTGGATCTCTGTGAGTTCAAGACTAGCCTAGTCTACAGAGCAAGTTCTAGGACAGTCAAAGCTACAAAAAGGAACCCTGTCTTGAAAAGCCAGTAGATAGATAGGTATAGGTAGGTAGGTAGGTAGGTAGGTAGGTAGATAGATAGATAGATAGATAGATAGAATAGTGTCTAATGGAGCTCTGAGGGAGGGCTGCTGAGCAAACGGAGGAGCCTCACCATGAAGCAAGAGAAACTGGTAAAGTGAGTGTGGATCCCAGCTGCCCACTTTGCAATGGTGTGACTCCAATTCACCTCATCACCATTCCATGTCCTACAAAAGGGGGACACCTCGCCTGGAAGGTTGCTGGGGGAGTCTCAAAGATAGCCATGTCTGGCTTGGCTTGACGGCACATGCCTTGTAACCCCAATACTCTGACAACTTCATCTTCCACAGAAAGCAAGCCAGCAGAGCTGGGAAACCCAGATGACCTCACTCGGTCAATGTGTATCAAGTGCTCGATGTGGCTGTTCTGAGAACCAGAGGGAAGGCTTTTTGTTCATGGCTTGGGCCTTTGTCCCCACAGAGTATAGCTTCCAGCAGAGAGGTGGGGGGACAAACAATGTGACAGTGGATAATGAGTCTCACACTGAAGATAAGAATTGAGAACAGGGACACTATGGAGACCCTACTTTATGAGAAACAAGCAATTTCACCCAAAGGCACCTGAGGACTCGGTGACCTGCTGCCTGGCCCCTCCCTGTGGCCACTCCAGATCAAACACATGGCTCAGCATCGTTCCCTCTCTTTCTAAAGAGAAATGCTAGGCCGGGCGTGGTGGCGCACACCTTTAATCCCAGCACTCAGGAGGCAAAGGCAGGCGGATTTCTGAGTTCAAGGCCAGCCTGGTCTACAAAGTGAGTTCCAGTACAGCCAGGGCTATACAGAGAAGCCCTGTCTCGAAAAACCAAAGAGAGAGAGAGAAAGAGAGAGAGAGAGAGAGAGAGAGAGGCTCAATGATTGTACAACTGGGCTCCTGAAAGAGCTCAGTGGATAAAGACACTTAGGCTAAGCCTAACAGCTGGCATTCAGTCCCCTGGGCCAACATGTTGGGAAGGAAGACACAAAGCAGCTCCCAAAATGGCCTCCATGTGCATGTCCTGGTGTGGCCCTCCCTCTCCTGACTGATAAGTGAACTATAAAGAGGGTTTTTTTAAACAGTTTAAACCCCAGGGCTCAGCAAGCCTCGCTTCGTTCCTGGTAGTCATGAAGGGCCTCTGAGACGGTGGCACTGGGACATAGACAGAGTAAACAGGAAGTAAATACTTCTGAACCAAGCCTTCTGGGGTTTTGTTTGTTTGCTTTTACCGTATGCTCTCTTTCCAAAACAGAACTCTCAAACTTTTGTTAACTGGGCCAGCAAGATGGCTCAGAGGGTCAAGTGTTCGTGGCACAAACCTGACAACCTGTGTTTGCTCTATGGAACCACACAGGTAAAGGAGAAAACCAACTCCACAAAAGATGCCTCTGGCCTTCCTATACACACACATACACACACACCATATACATGCACATAGTAACAATAAAGCTTAAGAAAAAAAAAAGCCATGAACAAAAAGCAAGCGGAGTTCCTGGCCCTGAGAGAGGCAGCCAAGAGATTCTAAAAGGCCTGGACTCTGCTTTGGTGAATTAAAGGCTCCATTTGAATTGCTTTCTCAGGCCAGGCGTCAGAGTGAAGTTGGTCCTGGAATTCCCACATCTTGACTGCCTGCCTCCCTGCCAAGGCCGAAGCCAGGGCTGAGAAGCTGACCCAGGAAAGAGGTAAGAGAGATGAGAAGCTGTGAGGGACCTGGGACGCCAGGGGCTGGACTCTGGAGGATGAAGGACAAACAGACAGCATGAAATGCTGACGAGGGTGTTGGCCAACCGAAGTGCTCATCACTTCTGAGAATGCAAAGGGTCACGGGGTGGTGGCAAACAGTCCTACTGTTTCTTTTAGAATGAGTCACAGGGCTTAGTGACATGGCTGAGGGCATAAAGGGCCCCGCCACAAAGCCTGATGATCTGAGTTCTATCCCCAGAATCCACATGCTAAAAGGAGAGAACAGACTCCCACAAGCTGTTCCTCTGACCACCACATGCTCACCATGGCACACACACAGTAAACAAAATAAAATTAGGCAAGTATGTAGCATACATCTGAGGTATATACCTCAGAGTGCGGTTAAAAGCACTGACTGTTCTTCTGAAGGTCCTGAGTGCAAATCCCAGCAACCACGTGGTGGCTCACAACCATCTGTAATGAGATCTGATGCTCTCTTCTGGTGTGTCTGAAGACAGCTACAGTGTACTTACATATAATAAATAAATAAATTTTTGCCGGGCAGTGGTGGTGCATGCCTTTAATCCCAGCCAGCACTTGGGAAGCAGAGGCAGGTAAATTTCTGAGTTCCAGGACAGCCTGGTCTACAGAGTTAGCACCAGGACAGCCAGGGCTATACAGAGGAAACCCTGTAAAAAACAACAACAACAAAAAAACAAAAAACAAAAAACAAAAACAAAAAAACAACCTTACAGTCATCCCAAAATCCATATACAGAGATAAACAGAACCTTTATCCATAGCAGCCAAAAGATGGAAGCCAAATCAGAAACTGCCCAACTGTCCACACTGAGGGTGAGCATGACAAGATACCAATGGCTGGTACACTGTCCCAAGTGTCATGAACACAACACAAGAGAGAAGGTGGACGCAGGACTCACCTGTACCCTAGTTAGAGGAGTTCCCTGTCCATAGGCTGGAAAGCAGACAAGACGTGGGAGATACTGACTGACAGGGGCAAGGAAGAACTTTCTGGAGAGATCAAAACACATTTAGCAAAACCCATGGAGTCGTGTGCTTCAAACGAGTGTGTTTTTCTATCTATGTTATAAAGTGTACAGGAAAGTCACACCAAGCTAAGGTACCAGTGTGGCCCCTGTTGTCCCAACTCCTGAGGAGGATGAGGTCACCAACTTGAAAGTGGGTGGGATGCTTCACACCTGTAATCCTGGCATTCAGGAAACTGAGGCAGGAGAATCGCCACAAGCATAAGGCCAGCCTGTGCTACAAACTGTCTCAGAAAAACTAGCAAATTAGTACAATGGATGTAATATGAAAGTGATAAACTTATGAGTTCAAGAGCGGCCCAGGCAGTGTACAAGAGCCCCCTTCAAAATGGAAACAAGGCCCCTGAGATGAGTGGCCAAGGTCGCATACATATCGAGGGAGCACTACTGGCAATGAGTACTTGTTAGTTGTTGGAACTGGTGGTGGTGGAATTTTGGATTGGTTTTATTGTGGGATGGGTGTCATGTATCCCAGTTAGCCTTAGAATTGCTAGGAAGCAGAGAATAACCTTGAACTCCTGATCCTCCTGCCTCACAAGTGCTGGGATTACAGGAGTGGACCACCACCCCTAGTCTATGAGGTACCAGGATCAAACCCAGATCTTCTAGAATGCCAAGCAAGCTCTTTGCCAACTAGGCCACATGCCCAGCTAGACAATGAGGAATTGAATGGCTCCTGGAATTCTTGCCCACAGCCTTTGGTTAGCAAGTGTCTTGGCTCTGGGCCACAGCAGTACTACTGACATAGGATTACAGACACCTACTCTAATCTAAGGCCCTAGACCATTAGAAGTCACGGTCAAGACCACACAGTGACCTACCTGCATGGACGGCTGCTGCCAGTGTGGGACTATAAATGTTTCCCTCTTCCCCACACACCTTCCTCCAGGCAAAGGGCAGCTGGGAGGTTCTAACTGACTCCCCAGTGCTCAGTGCCCAGCTAGGGGCTCCCCACAGGCAGAGGGAACCGAGAGGAGGACTCACAGATTCTTTGAGCTCTTGGCGACTGTGGGCTGACCACCGTCACCAGGAGGTGCTCCTCACCCTTTGGCATGGGGAAGTAGATGAAAGGACAGTCTGGGCTTTGCTCAGAAAGATCTGGTTTCCCCTTGAAGCTTTTTCCAGAATAGCTGGCCAGCAGAGATTAAGATCTCAGAGACCAACGTGACTGCTGGAAAAGGTGATTGGTCCATTCTCCGGTGTTTGTCTCCTGAGAAAGGCAGTTTGTTTGAGATCTGACTCCAACCCGCAGGGTGAAACTATGCCAGGTCCCACTGGAGCTGACAAGTGAAGAGGGGGGAGAGAGAGAGAGAGAGAGAGAGAGAGAGAGAGAACTAGCTCTGTGCAAATAGAGGCAAAGGAGACTCAGGCCAAGGCCAGGAGGATCAGGACTTCTGGATCCCTGGAGGACCTCAATTTGTGCCTCAGGCTCTTCCTGCGGTCAGTGGGTCCTCTTGGGAGAGACTTCCAGCCTAGCGGATGCCTTGATTCTACTAGAGCCAGTCTGTGTTTCAAGGAATCCAGTTGGAAAGGCTGGAGCCAGAGGGGAGGAGAGGACAGAAGTGAAGAGTTGTGTATATGCAAGCTAGTAGAGACTTGAAAGTGAAGTCTAAAAACCTGCTGGACAGTGTTTTACACAGTGAACCCCTTCTGCTGAGGCAGAAGAGTCAGTAGCATCTCTACCATTACAGTGACCTTGGAGTGGGAGGGTCAAGGAGAAAGATCCAGGCCCCGTATTTGGCTCAACTCTAGTGAAGAGATAACGGAAAGGTAGTAAATGAAAGCCAGGTCAAGGCTGCTGGCTAAAGGCAAAGTGGAGACTTAAGCTTTTCAGGAAGGTGTACCTTAAATGGCGTTGGGCTCCCCCAGAGCAGAAAATGAGGGGCCAGTCACTCCCACCTGACCTTTGGTGGCTGAGTACCACCTGTGCAAGTCAGACTACCCCAAAGATGTAAAAGGGGTAGTATGTGCCCAGATGGCCAGTCATGAGCAGGTAAGACAAGCACACAAAAGGGGAAAGAGGAGACCGGAGCTTGGGAAAGAATAGAGAGAAGGGATGAAGGGATGAAGTGGGGGGGAGCAAGAGCTGAGAGCTAGGGAGAGGACCGTGGGGGAGGGGGACTCATGGGCAAGAGGCTCTGCCTGTAAAGTCAGGCCCGACAACCTGAGTTCTGTCCCTTCCTTGCAGAAAAGAACCAGCTTCACAAAGCTGCCCTCGGACCTCCACATGCACACCTAAGCTCCACACACAATGATAAGTAAAAGCAAGACTGAGGGGCTGAAAGCCTGCAAAGATCTGTGACAGAATGGAGCATACCGCCTTCTAGTACGCAAAGAAGGTGTCCTCTCGGGCTCTTTCCCTCTATGCCCAGCTCAGTCTGGATCACTAAGATTTGTCCCCTCCAGTCCCTTGTACCCATGGCTTCTTGGCATCACTCAAACTCCTTGGCTTCCCTCATCCAACTGGCCTTGAGGCCACCAGCTTCAACCTGCCAGGTATCATCTGCTAATTGTCCACCCCACAACACACACACCTCCCATCCAGCCCCTGACTGTTCAGTCTGAGAGGCTAAGAAGTAGGACCTGACTGGACACTGTGTCCTAGAGGTCCAGTGGACTCCCTGCATCAAAGATGGGGTGGGAAGACAGCACCCTGCTGAGCTCCCTGACCAGAGCCCTGAGCAGTGGCAGTTTCCATAAGGAAGATCCCCTGGGGGCTGCCTCCTGCTGGGTGTCCCCTGCTGATGTAAGCATCCATCTTGTTCTTCCACTCCCAGGGAATGTTCTAGAGATAGGCATGGCCCAGAGCCTGGGGAAGCCATCTAAGAGACCTACAGAGCATCACACCAAAAGAACACGGAAAACACACTGTGGCTCTGTCAGAAGCCAACAGCTCTGTCCTCCCCACTCCCGCGACAAACACAAGCACAGACAGGTTTCTAAGAGACCCTCACACACACCCCAGGTCGGCTTGCCCAGGCCCTGGGCTGGCACCTGGCACTCTGCCTTGCTCCCAGAGAAGTGCCTAATCTGGTCTCCAGCCTGAGCTCTGTAAACAACCAGCAGGTGTATTTACTGAGAGCCCTTGACCTTCCGAAGGGAGACAGGGACAGGATCACAGTCAGCTCCTTGAGTGAAGCCAGCAGTGTCCATATGCGAAATGACTTGTCCAGTAAACCAGTCCAGTGCCCTGCATTAATTAGCACAGCTCCAGGGCAGACCTGAGGTCCTGAAGCAAAGCCCAGAGTCACCTAAACCCAGGGAGCCTGACCTCTCAGCCAAATCTTGCCACAGTCACCCACATGAATCAGGACAAGGCCCTGGACCTCTTGGTCTCTTCCCAGTGCACGGAGTAAGGTCTTGGAGGCTTGGAAGGCAAGAGTAGCACATGCCTCCTCCTGTGCACGGAGCACAACCTCAGGTATACCCTGCAGTAGCATCCTGGTGGTGTGCTCTTCCCCAGACTGCAAACAGCTTCAGCAGCATTCTTCGTGGGTACATGAGAACAAAATGTTGCATGCGTATCCAAATGTCAATGTAGCCTTATTTTACTTTGCCCTTTACATTACACTTTATCTAGTGTGTGTACATGTGTGTGCCTGGGCACATGTGGAAATTAGAGGACAGCTTGAGAGAGTCAGGTCCCTCCTCCCATCATGTGGATCCTGGGAATCGAACCCCTGACCACCTGGTTATCGTGCCAGTCCCAGTGCGACTTTTTTTTTTTTTAAAAAACAAAACAGTATGTATGAGAGGGATGGGGGGGCTTTCCTAAAACAATTAGTCGACTGAATTAAGTTGTATTCTAAATTACATGTAGGTGAGATGAAGGGAAAGGTGCCCTTGGCCATTGCTAACACCGAATGGCAATGTTCTGCGCAGAGTGGCCGCTTGTTAATGTCCCTATTAGTCTTGCCGTGACCAGGAAGCAAAGCCATAAGCTTTTTACAGCTGGACATGATTGTGTGTAGCGCATATAAACACGCTGGTCTGTTTTGTTAGATTTTAGGATATTGGTTAAGAGACTAGCTCGCCCTGACAAGTTACAATATAATTTCCCCCCTTTAAAAATAATAGAAAAGTGGGGGATGGTGACTAATACCCACGACTCCAAAACTCTACAAGTCGAGGCAGGAGGATCAGAAGTTCAAGGTCATCCTCAGTTACATAGTGAGTTTGAGGCCAGTCTGGAATATATAAAAGTCTGTCTCAGATTAAAATTTTTCCTTGCTGAAACAAAGCAAGCCAAAATATTTAAAAAAAAAAAAAAGTTTTAAAATATGAAACTAAGGGGCTATGGGGATGAGGCTTCAGTAAGTACTAGACCTGAATCCAGGTCCCCAGAACCAACTCAAAAGCCAAGCAGGGCTACAAGCAGCTGTCACCCCAGCACTAGGGGGGACAGAGACATCCCATGTGCTTGCTGGCCAACAAGCCTAGCTGAATTGGTGAGCTCTGGGTTCCATGAGAGACTCTATCCCAAAAACCCAGGTGTAGAACAGTAAAGGAGGACCCCAGATGTTAACCTCTGCTTCCACAGAGCATCTTAGTCCCCTTAGTCACACCCATTCAAACTCCTACCCCCGCTATTTCCCAGAGACTAATGAGCTCACACATTTCCAGGTCAGGGGACTTGTGTCATCTAGGAAAGTAGAATCACACAATATGTGCCTAGCTTTATCACTTTCAACATTCATCCCCATCCCAGACAAGTGAGAAAGTGGAGGCTGGAGAGATGGCTCTATGGTCAAAAGCACTGGCTGCTCTGCCAGCGAGTCCTGAATTTGATTCCCAGCAACCACATGGCGATTCACAACCATCTGTAACTCCATTTTCAGGGGATCTGATGCCCTCTTTTGGCCTCTGTGGGCACCAGGCACACATATGGTGCATAGACATTCATGCAGACAAAACACACACACACACACACACACACATATATAATTTTAAAAAATAAAGAAAGAAAAGAAGTGGACAACTTCTGAGGAACAACACCCAAGGCTGACCTCTGACCTCTGGCCTCTACAGACCTATTCACACATATGCATGCATGAACACACACACACACACACACACACACACACACACACACACACACTGTGTCGGGGCAGGAGGCAGGATGACAAAACTGCAAGAGGTTAAAAGACTTACCCAGAGTCACAAATCAAGAAAGAGGAAGGAGGAGATTCCAAAGTGCCTACCTTATGAACCTCCCGTCCTCAGCCCTCAGGCAGAGTTCCCTCCCTGGCCTCTTCCAGGCTGAGCCTCTTTCAGAGGAGCCCATCCCTTCTCTGGGAAGCAGCAGCTCTCTGCTGGTGCCATGGCGCCCCCTGCTGCCCACTCTCATTCCCTCCTGCTGGATCAGTTCCTGCTGTTCAAAAGACTGGATCTGGATCTCCACTTTCTCATTAACCCCTTTACCCTCTTGAAATCCCTCCTGGAGCTTGGGGGCAGGGGGTTGGGGGGGGGGATCAGGGAAATGTAGACATCTCTGGTCTTCCAGTCTTTGACAAAAAGGACAAAAGACCCTCGTATTCTCCCACCCCTCTGGTCACCAATAAGGAAAAGAGGAAGTCTGGATTCCGTCAGAGACTGGCAGGGCACCCTAACCAGCTCTTCCTACTCTTCAGGTGTGGGTAAACTGAGTCTTAGGTTCCTCATCTGCAAATCAGACCACACATGCAGGGATAGGGGGTGCAGGTGACAAGACTGTATGTCTAGTGCTCAGAGTCTGGCAAGTACCAAAGACAGATCCTCTCTTTCCTGATCCATTTCCTCTTCTGGCATTGCTAAACAGACACCATAGGCATCTGGCCATCACCTGCTTTCCTTCAGTTCTCACCCTAGGATACAAGGCACAACGGAGAAACTGAGGCCCACAGGCATAGAGCATTTTGCCTCAAATCATGTAGCTGGCAAAAGCCAATGACAAGATTTCAACCCAGGCAGCCTGCCTCTAGTTGCTAGACTCACAATCATCCTGCCACAGGGTATTCCACTGTGCAGCAGAAACCATGCCGTCTCATATACTGTCAAATGTGCAAAGTCCATGCCAGGATGGGTAGGCAATAAGAAGAATTCACAGCACTGAAGAATTTACTACGATAAACAGGGTCATGGGGTCTTTCCCTGCAGACATCCTAGAGAAGGCACAGGCTGAGCCAAATCTCAATACAGCAGTTCTGGAAATTTATGGAACCAGCTGTCCTCCTGAGAAATGTACACCCAGAAAAGCTGACATCTCCCAGTGTCACAGGATCCTAGGAGGGAAAAATGGCTGGCTGGGTCTTCTACATAATGAACACATGGGTGGTGTATCCACCCAGGCCAGGCACAACGCCGAGTCATCCTACCCTGACTGTAGCTGTCATTGCCACTCTAGTGCCCTTGCACCTGAGAAAACACGACATCTGGCTTTCTCAAGACCTCAGTTTCTAACAATTCAAACGCAGGCAGCCCAGAGTTGGAACCCTGTGCCGCACACACCAAAGCCACATGCAGCTCCCCTTCCTGGGTCCTCACTCTCCTTTCAGCTCCATACGGGTGGTCCTCCTGGGCGTGCTCCCTAAAGACTTCGCAAAACTCGATGAAAAAAAAGTGAACCCCACCTCTTCCCCAGCCTTCAGAAAGAGCTGAAGATGCTTAGATAATGAAGAAAACCCGATTTGATCCCAACGATGAGTCCCAAGTCGCTGCTGCCCCCTGCTGCCCAAAAAGAGAACGCCATGGACTCAGCCCTACAGAGTACCTGGGAGGCCGCCTGCAGAAAAAGGCACAGGTAGCCCTTGAATTTGTTATTTATTTCTATCGTCAATCGACAGATGATAATGGTGTCTATATTCTTAGTGTGGCACGTGGTATGTGATAACTGTAGAACAAGTGGAGATAATTAACGTATCCATCACCCACCATTCTTATTTTCCACGGTGAGAATGTTTTATGCACACTTTGGAAGTATGCAACACCTTACTGCTAACTCTGACCACCCACCGTGCCATGCAGCAGGCCTCAGGAATCTCATCCCCTCTGCCTGAATGATCCATAGAGCCCAGTATAACTACCATTATCCCCCTCCCCCACCCCCTGCTTCTGCTAAATACCATGCTACGCTGCTTGTACATGCTGGATTCTGAAGCCAGGTATGATGACACACCTTCCTGTAAGCCAAGCACTGGGAGTCAGAGGCAGGAGGATCACCATGAGTCTGAGGGTAACCTGGTCTATGTAGTAAGTTTCAGGCTACCAAGGTTTACATAGCAGGACTTTGTCTCAACTCCCTCCATCCCCACCAAAAATACATACGTTCAGGCTCACCGTTGCTGCTGTCAGTACCTGGCTGATGGGAAGCCACGTTCTCAGTGATGAGAAAGTGACTCTCTGTCGCAGAGCTGCATCCTCAGCTCAATTCAGCAGTCTCTGACTCCACACGAGCCGTCTCTCATGCCCGTCCTTCTGTGTCTGCCATGTCCTTTCAGGCTGCTATCATGAGTGACAGGACTTCCTTCATGAAGACTGACTAACAGCCCCCTGTGTCCCCGGAAAACTTCCAGCCTACTTTTAATTTTCTGTGTGTAGATTTACTATATAACAGGGGACACACCCACCACAGCATGCATGCGGAGGTCAGGGGGACAACACTGGCCCTGGGTCTCTCCTTCCACCTTTTTATGGGTTCTGGGGGGGGGCGTCAAACTTGGGTCATTGGAGTTTTATAGAGAATGCTTTTCATTCACTGACCCATATCACCAACTTCCGATCTATTAAGAACCAATGCTTTATGTAAAATGGAATAAAGATTAATTAGAAGAGGCAGGAAGGCAACGGAGCATGAGGTCTGTAAATCCAGCAACTCAGAAGGCTGAAGCAGAGAACCACAAGCTCAAGGGAAGCCTGGGGTGCAAACTGAGTTCAAAACCAGACTAGAAAAGAAAAACACACACATAAAAAACAAAAAAGAAAGAAAGAAAAGAAAAGAAAAGAAAAGAAAAGAAAAGAAAAGAAAAGAAAAGAAAAGAGAAAAGCACATTGTTGTACTCTAGTAGAACTCTTATTTGGAACCTAAAAGAAGTAAATGGGGAGGAAAGAGAAGGGAGAGGAGGGAAAAGGAGAGAGCAGAGGAGGAGGGGGGAGGAGGAAGAGGGAAGAGGAGGAAGGGAAGGGAGGAGGAGGGGAAGGGAGGAGGAGGAGGGTGAGGAGGAGGAAGAAGCAGAGGCTGCTTGAAAGGTTTCTTTTGTATTCAGTAATTTAGCCATGTTTTGCGAGCCAGCATGTGTCCCCAGGCCACAGTGGTCCTAAGCACACGAAGACCTGGGCCAGCATGAGGGTTCCATCTCCTGAATAGTCACTCATAAAGCAGCAGGACTCTCCTGGGCCACTCCTGTGACTCAGCTCCAGGTCAAAAGCAGAAGTGGGGACGTCTCAGGGGCCCAGGGGACAGCCCTGAGGACAGTTGGAGGCATGAGATCAGTTCGCAGTGCAAGGCTTGCCCGGGGTCACGGCCAGCAGAGTGTTGTGTCTCCAGGAATGGTTTCTTAATAGCTGACCTAAGAGCGCAGCGCTATGGAGGGTGTGCAGGAAGCAGAGGCAACGGAAAGCCTCCTCTCTGGAAAGCAAGGTATGCTTGCGCTTCAACACCAGCCCTGGAAGAAGACAAAGACCCATTCACCAGCCCCACCCTCAGGAATCCATCAGTTGCTTTGGAAACCTTCTTGGAACAGGAAAGATGGTTCAGTGGTGGTTAAGAGCAATGGTTGCTGTTGCAGAGGACCCAGGTTCAATCCCCAGCACCTATAGGGTGGCTCACAACCATCTGTAACTCCAGTTCCATAGTCTGGACCTCTGCAGTCAGCAAGGATGCACATAGTAATCAGACAAAAGTCACAGCCACTAATCAGGAATCTCGATGCTGAGTCCTGTGGCCACACATCAAGTACCCTCCCCGTAGCACCATCTTCACAAATGTAAATGTCAGAAGGGCTGGGTGCACGGAAGTCCCTCCTAGATCTCCTTTCAGAAGCCTGGCAGCTGCCCTGTGTGGAAATAGCCAGCCTAATGCACAGCCAAGAGGAGAAATGAGGCAAATGGGCATTCTCAGGGTTTCAGCCTGCAGAGAGGGCAAGGATGATCCAGAGCCTGGGAGACAGGGAAATGCTCTGGGCTGGGTGAGCATCGAGATGCTGTGGAGAGGAGCTGAGCTAGGGGTTGCCTGGCAACAGCGTTGGCTGGCCCTAGCAGCATCTGAAGAGACATGAACCACACTCCCCACAAGAAGCGCCCTTAAAACCTGGCCCCTAGCCCAGAGACCTGCTTCTTCGTTTTCCTCACCAATACCTCAGCTTCCAGAAAGGAAGCAAATGCTTGTGCGATGAGAAGCGAACGTTTCCCACCCTAGGGGCCAAGGTGAACAGCTATGGAGTTCCTGCCGACAGAGAAAAGTAATCAATTTTTCATTACCCAGGGAAGGCAACAGGATGTCTTGGATGTCAACAGTTTCTGGGCAACAAAGACAAACCCAATACACAGGCACCTCACCTGAAAAGACATTCCAGTTACAAGCACCTGCTGGGATAGAGAGGAGGGGAGGAGTCAGGAGAAACAGCAGAAGCCGCCTTAGCCTCATAGCTGAACCTGTGATAGGCAGAGCCTGTCAGACGATGACCCAAGTAGAGCCTTAGGGAGGGTTTGGACACAAGACGGTGCAGGTGGAGACCAGTCACTGCTGTGTGTTCATTCACTCAACGAGTCATCTTGAATACGCCAGCACAAGGGCTCAGAGGCACACACCCAGACAACTGCCCTGTACCATAAAAATGGACACCGAGACCAGGTGCGATGGTATACATCTTTAATCCCAGCCCTTGGTAAGCAGAGGCAGGCAAATCTCTGTAAATCTAAGGCCAGCCTGGTCCAGATAAGGAGTTGTCCAGACTAGCAAAGAGCTACATGGTGAGACCTTGCTTAAATAAATAGAACAAAAAATAAAATAGAAGAGGAGGAGGAGGAAGAAGTGGAGGAGGAAGAGCAGAAGGAAGAGGAGGAGAGAGAGAAGGAAGAGGAGGAGGAGGAGCGAGAGGAGAAGGAGGAGCGAGAGGAGGAGGAGAAGGATGGGACACTGAAAGCCAGAGGAAGAAAGGGACTGTCCCAAGATCCCAGGGCCACTAAGAGTACAGATGGAATTGAACCCACAGCCCAAGGGACTGTGGGAGTATGCCACGGTCCCCAAATATTGCAGGATCACATATGATCTTGTAAAGAAAAACTGAGGAGCCTTTCAGAGGCCTTGGGGAAACTGTTCAGCTCTGAAACCCAACACCTGAGGGAGAGCTTTGTGCTACCAGGGTTGTTTGGACCAGGCAGAGCCTGGGCCCTGTTAGTGCCAGAGAGCTGCATTTGGCCGCCCCCACCTTCAACAGGCCAGTCAAATAGGCAAGTCACAGTGGAGGGGAGAGAAGGGGGATTTATTCAACGTGGATACATTGGGGGTGGGGTGGGTAATGAAGCCCAGAGAATGCCCAAGTCCATCTCAGATCTTGACACAGGATTAGGCTTAATTAGCAAAAGGTATGCCCAGGCAAGCAGCTCTGCCCAAGCGGTGCTCCTGTCTGGCATTGTCTGGGCTTCCCGCTGGCTGGCACCAGGTCTGACTTTTTCTTCTCCCTTCACAGAATTGGGGGTGGGGATTCCAACTTCTTGGGGTCCACTGTTTCAATAGTGTAAAAGCCAAAGGGGGGGGCACAAGTGTCTCTTTCGGATGTCCTCGTTCCTGCCAGGACAGTTTCGAGTTGGAATCTCTTCTGTGTGGACAGTATTATTTTTACCTCAGGGGGTGATTCTAACCAAAACAGACAGCATGGCCCTTTCCAGGCAAGTTCCTAGCGCTGTGTCAGGCCCATGCTCCCAGGCTGTCTTCTGTGTTTGTGTTACCCGGTGAATGTCAACGAAGGCTCAAGAGTAAGTCAACACGAGGCTCCCTGTCTATGCCAAGGCTTGTTAGCAGAGTAAACGGTGTGCTTAGCCTGTCTTAGAAGAATCTTTGCTGAGTAAACAGGAGGAAGGGTTTGCTTGAGAATAAACAGAGCGAGGAGCTGAGGTGGCCCTAGGGCAGAAAGGTGACTCCACCACCCCAACCAGAGAGAGAGGAAAGCCAAGCTGGGAGTCCTTGAAAGTCCTTGGTGCAAAGGCCAGATGGTTGAGGTCCAGGGAAAAACTGAGGCTGGCAATGTCACACTACAGCTCCCTTCATGAAGCAAAAGGCCTCTCTCTTTCACACAATCTCTGCCCTCCCTCTTTCCCCGCTCCAGGAGCCATCTCTTCTAGTGGGTAAACAAAAGCCCAGACCCGGGCAGGATCCCCCAGGAAGGAAGACCAGAATTGAGCTCACTGGCTCTGAAGTGTTAAGACATTGATGCCTTGACCTCCTCAGGAAAGTGTATTTCAAGAGGGCTACAAGGAAACCAGGCTCCAGCTTTGTAATTCCAGTACTTGGTAGGAGCAGGCAAAGAGGGGTAGGCAAGTAAGGCGAGCGTTGACTATATACCAAGTTTAAGGCCAGCCTGGATTTCAGGAAGCCCTGTCTCAAAAACAAAACAGAAAGCTGTAATGGTGGCAGCTGTGACCCAACCGAGGTAGGTGTGGCTTAGTTGAGAGAGGCTGTCTAGTATATGTGACACTTTGGGTTCCATCCCAGATACCATACAAATTGGGTGTGGGAGTGCAGGCCTGTAGACCCAGCACTCAGAGGGAGGCAACAGGATAGGAGGTTCAAGGTTACCTCAGTTACATAGGCAGTTCAAAGCCATGGGCTGTGTGAGACCCTGTCTCCAGAAAATAGGATGGAGGAGGAATAAGGAAGAAGTAGGAACACATTTTTGAGGATGTTTGTTTATTTATTTTGTGCTTATGTACACGTGTGCACATGTGTGCATGCCGTGGCACACCTGCAGAGGACAGAGGACAACGTATAACGTGCATTTTGTCTTTAAGTGTTTGCCCTGATTCAATATTGTCAGGCTCAGGATGGGGGAATATTGTGAATAAGGAAACAAGCCTTTTAACAGCACCGGATCTCATAACACACCTTTCCACTTCCTTCTTGGCCTCACTCACATAAGGTTCTCATTTCCCCAAGTAAAGAGACACCGCGGTCTGAAACCTTTGGCCCACATAAACCTGTCACTCTTAAAACTAACTTGGATCCTATCACCAGCTAACGTCGTCTCAAAGAACTTATTGTCACAGCTACACACAGAACCTCCCAGTGTTCCGATTCCCATTTAATTTACGGAGTCCTCCATCCTTGTTCACAAAGGGACTTAAAGGCTTAGATCAAAGTGAAGATATGCAGCCAAGTCAATGGAAGAGCCAAGTAAATCAACCAAGAAAAACCAGCATCAAGGAGGGGAGGAGGAAACAGAGGTGCTCTCTGAGTGGATCATTTCTGCCGAGATGGGGCCATCAATCCTCCGGATGAATTTCCCAGTGGCTGAGAGACTAAGTCACAAAGCGCCTGTCGTGCTAAAAGGGCTGGCAAGGTGGCTTGATCCTGAACAAGAATGAGGACTGAGTTCAGATACCCAGACCCACAGAAAGGTAAAAGGAGAGCTTCCGTGCTCTGTCCTCGAACATGCGCACACCCACACCATGTGATAGTGAGTTAAAAATAAAAACAAGCCAGGCAATGGTGACGCAGAGGCAGGCAGATTTCTGAGTTCTAGGCCAGCCTGGTCTACAGAGTGAGTTCCAGAACAGCCAGGGCTCCCTGTCTCGAAAAAAAACAAAGTAAAGCCAGGCAATGGTGGCACACGCCTTTAATCCCAGCACTCGGGAGGCAGAGGCAGGCAGACTTCTGAGTCCGAGGCCAGCCTGGTCTACAGAGTGAGTTCCGGGACAGCCAGAGCTATACAGTAATACCCTCTCTAAAAAAAAAAAAAAAAAAAAAAAAAAAAAAAAAAAAAAAAAAAAAAAAAAAAAAAAAAAAAAAAAAAAAAAACCAACAAAAAAGTTAAATATAATAATACAAAAATTAAAGGAAGATAACAATTATAACAATCAATTTTCCAGATAACACAAACTTTGTCCCAGGTCTCCATTTCTCAAGAAATTTTCTTATTTACAGAACACAGCAACATTTCTGAAGGTTCCTGGTAAAAACAGAACCCGTCCTCACGTGGCAGTTTCTTCCAAGGAGCCGGGAAGGGCACAGAGCACACCAGTTTGCAAGATGGCTCAGCCACATCCTTGGCTCAGACAAGAGGTGCCTGGCGCGGTGGTGCACGCCTTTAATGCCAGCACTCGGGAGGCAGAGGCAGGCGGAGTTCTGAGTTCGAGGCCAGCCTGGTCTACAAAGTGAGTTCCAGGACAGCCAGGGCTACGCAGAGAAACTCTGTCTCAAAAAAAAAAAAAAAAAAAAAAAAAAAAAAAAAAAAAGGGCTGGCTCAGTGGTTAAGAGCACCGACTGCTCTTCCGAAGGTCCCGAGTTTAAATCCCAGCAACCACATGGTGGCTCACAACCATCTGTAATGAAATCTGATGTCCTCTTCTGGAGTGTCTGAAGACAGCTACAGTGTTCTTACATATAATAAACAAATAAATCTTAAAAAAAAAAAAAAAAAAGAGTACGAAGAGGAAATTCCACTGGCTGCGTGTGAGAGTAAATTACGAGAGCGCTAAGACCAAATTCAAGTGCATTTGGCTTCCTCTGGACAAGACCTCAGGTTGACACCCAATCTTGTCTTCTCTTACCAGAGTATGGGCTTCCCCACCCGCCACTCCCTAAGTCAGACAGCACCACCACTCCCAAGCGCAGGAGCGCCCAGCTGTGAAGCTATTCCCATGACTGGCCACTGTGAGGCAGCACTGAGCCAGCGTCCTTACAAACTCATTTGTAAGCAACCCAAATCCAGCATGCATGCAATCCTACCTTCGTTAATCCCGAAATCTCTGTATCTGACTTTCCTCATAGTTAAAAACATATAAACTAAAAAGGCTCCTGCAAATTACTTCTCTAGTTTCCTTTTCAATAATTTAAAAATCTTTTTTTTTTTTTTTTTTTGGTTTTTCAAGACAAGGTTTCTCTGTATAGCCCTGGCTGTCCTGGAACTCACTCTGTAGACCAGGCTGGCCTCGAACTCAGAAATCCGCCTGCCTCTGCCTCTAAAAATCATTTTTACCATCAGTTTGGAGGTGGCTGCTGTATGCAGTGTGACATCAAATGCATGTCAGAGCAAAATCATGGGAGGTCATTTCTCTCCTTCCTTTATGTGGGTCCCAAGGATGAAACTCATACCTTCAGGTGTGGCAGCAGGCATTTTTAAAATTTTATTTACTTATTCATTTTACATCCCAATATCAGCCCCCTCTCTTCCCAGTACCCTCATGCAGAACCTTTCTCCCATTCCTCCTTCCCCTTCTCCTTTGAAAAGGGGGAGCCCCGCCTCTAGGTATCACCCCGACTCCCACTCCCACTCCCCCATCCCTCCACCCCAGCACATCAAGTGACTGTGAGACTAGGCGCATCTTCTCCCACTGTAGACAAACAAGGCAGCCCGTTTAGGGGGAAGTGGTCCACAGGCAGGCAGACAACAGTCAGGGAGAGCCCCCACTCCTCTTTTAGGGGTCCCCACATGAAGATCAAGCTGCTCATCTGCTACACATGTGCAGGGCCCTAGGTCCAGCTGGTGCTCAGTTTTAGTTTGTTAATTCAGTCTCTGGGAGCCCCAAAGGGTCCAGGTCAGTTGACTCTGTTGGTCTTTCTGTGGAGTCCCTGTTCTCTTCTGGTCTCTCAGTCCTTCCCCCAACTCTTCCACAAGACTCCCCAAGTTCCATCTAATGTTTGGCTGTGGGTCTATGCATCTGTTTCCACTGGCTGCTGGGTGGAGCTTCTCAGAGGACAGTAATGCTAGGTTCCTGTCTGCAAGCATAACGGGAGTATCATCGATAGTGTCCTGGATTGGTTCTGGCCCAGGGGACGGGTCTCAATGTGAGGCAGTCATTGGTTGGCCATTCCCTCAGCCTCTGCTCTTTGTCCTTGCACATCTTGTAGGCAGGACACATTTTGGTTGGAAGGTTTTGTGGGTGGGTTGATGTCCTTATCCATCCACTGGGAGTCTTGCTTGGCCACAGGAAGTGGCCACTTCAGGATCCATATCCCCCAGTGCTTGGAGTCTCAGCTAGAATCATGCCCATAGACCCCTTGGGGATTTCCCAGAGGATGCCCCTCCACAGCCAACCTCCCTTCTCTCTCTCCTGCTCTCCCTACATCTGATCTCCTCTCCACCTTACTCACTTCTCCCTCCCCTCTAGCAGTTCCCTTCCTCCCTCCTTCTGAGGAAGATTCAAGCACCCTCCTTTGGGCCCTCTGTTATTTGGCTTTTTGGGTCTGTTGATTAAAGCATGATTATCCTGTACTTTGTGGCTAACATCCACTTGTGTGTCCATTCCTTACATGTCCTTTTGGGTCTTCGTTACCTACTCAGGATGATATTTTCTAGTTACATCCATTTGCTGACAGCAGGCATCTTTATCCACTGAGCCATCTCGCTTACTTATTTGCTTGCTTGCTTATTTATTTGTTTTTAAAATGGGGTCTCACTAAGTAGCCCTGGCTGACCTGGCACTATCTCTGTAGACCAGGCTGGCCTCAAACTCACAGCAATCCTCTTGCCTCTGCTTCCAGAGTGCTGGAGTTAAAATGTGTGTCCCAGGACATCCTGCTCAGACTTATTTTATTTGTAATTATATGTGGATGATGGGTATGTGCAAGCAATACTTGCCCATGGGATCCAGAGGCTTCCGATGCCTTCTAGAGCTGGAGTTACAGGTGGTGGTGAGCTGCCCTGCATGGATGGCAGGAATGTCCAGAATGTCCCCCGAAATGGCAGTATGAGCTCTTAACCACTGAACACCCTGCACACACCTCCTCCTCCCTTTCCCAACAAGTGGGTCCAGGATTGAATTGAAGTCATCAGGCTTCACAGCCAGTGCCTTTACCTGAGCCATCTCAATAGCCCACTGAGACCACTCATTCATATCTTCATGCATTCTTTCAAAGGACACCGGCTATGCTTGATCCCCTCAGTGGGTACACTGGGTAACGCAGGAACGCAGGAGCTCCGACAAGTCCTGACTCTTCACTTGGACCTGCAGAAAAGCTTACTGAGCAGAGAGGAGCAGGGTAAAGGGTGGCCTGGCAGCCTTCCTCTTGGACCCACCTCCTTAACTCTGGGATAGACTCCTGCTGGGTTCAGCCTGTCCTTTCATCTAAAGCCCGAACTTTTCCCTTTAAGGCAGAAGTCACTGAGATAAGAGAAAAGGCGTAGTCAACAGATCATCCATAGCAGACTTATAACACCCTGTCCCAGACCTGTAGAGCACCTAAGTCATTAATCCTTCCAGAACGAGCTGGAGTTTGCAGGCAGATCATCCACAATGAGGCTGTTCCTTTACTCAGGAGCACTCGCCTCGGAATGGAAAACAAACTGCCCATTCAAGGGACAGCTGCAAAGACTCTTCCCAGAGCTCTAGAACCAGTCTTGTGATAAATATCAGTCAGATTGAAGGCTGGTGACAAGCACCGTCTCTTGCCCACACACACCCTTCCCTGTGTAATTGTGTAGTGTTTGTTAGTCCTGAAGAAGGCTGGGAGCCTAGATCATCCCCTTGCCCCCAATATTAATACCTTGACTAAATTCTTTTCCTGCCTTTCCCATTTGATTTTTGAGGCAAGTGGCCAGACAGACCCTACTTGTTGGGACCTTCCAAATCAGGCCTATGACTCCAGTACATAGGGAACTGGGTTTGCTCTTCTAATAGGGATCCCTGCATGTAGGTGGTATGGAGACTGTCTGCACCCTCTGAGGTCAATGGCCTGTGGGAGGGCCCAGGAAGCTGCAAAAGAGTTTATTCTTTTTGCCCCTTTGCTTTTAATAGCTTTAAGATCTTAGCTGGACATAGAACCCAGTTCCACAAAGCACAGTCATGTGGAGCAAAGCTGCCCCACCAGCCACCTGGAAGTCTGAGGCAGGAGGGTTTCTGGAAGGTTCGAGTCCACTCTAGGCTACATTGTGAGTTCCAGGCCAGCCTGGGATAGAGAAGAACACCCTGATTCAAAAATTTAGAAATAAAAAATTTAAAAGCATCTTCTGTTTTCTCTGGGCAAAACAGCCGTCTGTAATGGAAGATGTTAGAACATCCAAGATGCAGGAATAGACAGGAGCGGCAGAGGGCGGGTTATCACCCATAAAACCCCAGGACAAATGGGGCCATTATTTCTGGTTTAGATATGTGTCCTGTCCTGTCCTGTCCTGGTCCTAGTGCTTAATGAAAATTGGCAGCCAGGCATGGTGGCACATGCCTTTAATCCCAGCACTCAGGAGGCAGAGGCAGGGGGATTTCTGAGTTCGAGGCCAGCCTGGTCTACAGAGTGAGTTCCAGGACAGCCAGGGCTACACAGAGAAACCGTCTCGAAAAACCAAAAAAAGAAAAAAAGAAAAAAAGAAAAAAAGAAAACTGGCGCATCTCATTTTACAAAAAGAACAGCTTCCTTAATGTGAGACCCTTCAAGATCAAGGCTACGGGTCAACAATCACTAATAACGTGCCTACGAGCGCCCCTAGCGGTTCGGTTCGTAGGCCTCAGAATTTTAGAGAAGCCACTTGACCACGCTCCCCTCCAGCCCCGCCCCCTTTTCAACCTGCGTAGAGCCCATAAGTCCCAAGCGCCATACCCACCACAGACAGCCAACCTACCAGGTTGACTTCAGGATTCAACCTTCCGTGCATCTTCGCCCATATCCTAGAGATGTACACGTCACCTTAGCCTCTGGAGCCCCATGTCCCAAAGAAAGTTTGCGGGTGCCCAAGTGCCATTCTTCTGCATCTTTTAAGAGCGCTCTCATTGTTCCCCACAGCCAGGCTCCAGCATCTACTCGAGAATCTTCCTGGATGTCTGGTGGGCGGTAGGTAAGGCTTTTAACACCTCGCGTTAGAGCCGCTGAGCTGAGGCCAGACTTTGTACCTGTACCAGTCTCAGGGCTTACTGACAGAGACCTGTCCCTGACACTGAGTGCTGCGAGCAAGGAGAATGGATGAGGCAGACACTCTGCCCACCTACCTGCAGCTTGTTACCATAAAGTCTATTTGGTGCCCTTGGGGCTTGGGTCCCAGTTATAGCTGGCGGGCCCCATTCTCTCCAGACTGCAATTTGTAAAGGTAGAACTGAACTGATAACTATATTCAAGACCAATGATGGCAGCGGCCAGCACAAGCATGCATTAGAGTCGGGGCAGACAAGCAATGCCACATAGGTGTACTTAATACTATCTTCCTATGGCAGTGGGCAGGGCTGGGGGCAGAGCTCAGTTGGCATAGCCCTTGCCTAGTGTGTTCATCTGCAAACCAAGATCATTAAGAGCCATTCTCGGGCTGGTGAGATGGCTCAGCAGGTAAGAGCACCCGACTGCTCTTCCGAAGGTGATAAGTTCAAATCCCAGCATCCACATGGTGGCTCACAACCATCCGTAACGAGATCTGGCGCCCTCTTCTGGACACAGCTACAGTGTATTTACATATAATAAATAAAATTTAAAAAAAAAAAAAAAAAAAAAAAAAAAAAAAAGAGCCATTCTCTACTAGTGAGTTCAAAGCCAGCAGCCAGTTCTCATCCACGCTAGCTTGGCATGGTACACCTACATATGTGTAAAGCCTGTGTGGTGAATCCTCATTTTCAGTTTTGAACCTGATAGTATCACAAATCTTGAGTCCTCACCTCTGTGGTGCCCAGATCTCCAATATGCTTTGGTTGCCACCTTGATGGCAAGTGGAGCCTCCCAACACTCTTTGCAGGAGCCTCTAAGCTAGCAATTAAAGCCAAGCTGAGTCCTGCCTCCTGACCTGACTACATGCTGCAGACCCATTTCCCTAAGGTGAGGTGGTCACCTCATCCAGATTCAGGCAATCTGCACTTAAGAGCCCAGAGCTTCAGTGCTGGACAGCCTCTCCCAGCTCAGGTCTCACTACTGCCAAGCAGCTGCACACTGCTGGGGAAATCCACATCTGGTATTGATGACAGAGGTGCCCATGTACTCTACCCAGGGGTTGAATCAGGCTTGCCTCAAGGCACCTTTACTCTGATCCAACTCACCAGATCTAATGTCATACAACCCAGGTTAGACAGCCTTCCACTCTCAAACACCGGGAGTAAAGCACAATAGAGGATTGACCAGGGTACCAGTCCTCTCATTAAATTCCAAAGGCAGGTGATTGCAGGTCAGCCAGGTCTACATAGGAAGTTCCAGGCTAGCCAAGGCTACCCAAACTCTAACCGGAACCCAACTCCACAAAAGGTTACCTTGGGAAGACAAGGTCCCATCAAGAGGGAGGTGAGTCTTAAGGACCAGAACATCCATCTTTATTGGGCAATATACAACCCTTAGTATTCCATGTCAGAAGGGTAGGTGTTGTGTATCAAAGTGAGCAGAACCTGGAGGCCCAGAACTATGAGCTAAACTGAATTAACAGCCTATGTCCTGCCATGCTGTGTCCTTTATCCTACATGGAAGTGGCAAGTTACAAGATTTTAAGCCCAGGGTCACAATACTATCACTGGGCTGTATCAGTTCATCAGTTTGTGTAGCCCAGGCTGGCCTTGGAACTCAGGAATCCTGCCTCCCAAGTGCTGGGATTAAAGGCATGCCACCACTGCCTGGCTCAGTTCTTAATTTTGATACAACTAAAACCATACATAAAATAAAACATCTATTTTTGTAGTTCAGGCTGGCCTTGAACCCACTCCCTGGCTTCACTTAGGCAGAGGCAATGGGGCACCTGGCACTGTCAGAAGTCAGCCTCAGGTCCTAAGGACTGAACTTTCTACATCAAGTTGTAGTTACACACCAAGCCTTGCTGCGTCCCTGAATCCTTTAGGATGCCGTTTTTACAAAAGTTACACCAGTAACCAATAGGTTCTCCAGCCCCTCTAGATGCTTCGATCCCATCCTACTAATCACAATTTCTGAGATCCCCTCAACAACTGTCAGTTCTACATACATGAACATCGGGAGACCCAAAGTATCTTGTTATCCTTGACAGTAAGAGTTAGCATTCAGACCTGCCAACACTTCCAGAGCTTTAATTTTCAAATGGCCGGCACTAAACTCGTGCTCTGAACCCAACAGTCACTTGAAGGGGCCTTCCTGGAGACAGACCCACCCATTCTCTACCCAGATCTTTAGTTCTTTTGACCCAGGCCTTATTTTTTATACAACCCATGTTGGCTTTGGTCCTCCTTTCCCTGACATTTTTGGGACCTGCTACTATCTCTGAAACTTCAAGAGCTTTGTGGCATACAAGTGAGACCAGCCCACTTACAGATTCAGCGCTTTATTGGACAAGTTAACAAAAGCAGTTTAGTCAAAAAGACCAAAGCCCATGTCATCTTCGGACTCCTCGGACTCTTCCTTCTTTGCTTCTACTTTCTTCTCCTCAGCTGGGGCAGCAGCAGCGGATGGAGCAGGCCCACCAGCAGGTGCAGCTCCAGCAGCTGGAGCAGGCCCACCAGCCCCTACATTGCAGATGAGGCTACCAATGTTGACATTGGCCAGAGCCTACAACACAGGGACAAAGAAAAAGCTTTTAGTCTTGTGCTGCAAGATTTAATGATTGAATTCAGCTCTTTTTAGCCTTGAGACCAAACCAATGTACGGAAACTACAGTATATCAATATACAACCAAGATATTTTGTACAGAGGCAGCCCTGTAACTGGTACAAAAAGTCCCCCCATAGATGGGAAAATTGTTCTAAATAACCAAGATGTGAACATGTTTTTTTTTTAAAGTTTCTAAACTCCTTGAAGCCAGCCCCACCAGTCTGTTGATCCCACTTGCCAGAAATAAAGCTATTTGTATAAATAGAATGTAGCTATCCACTTTGCAAGAATCTCACTGTTTCAAAAGCCCAAACTTAAGAATTAAACTCATTTTCCAACCATGGACTGTTAGGGCCTGACATATTAAAGCCACATCCTTAAGCACAAACCAAGATACAAAACTCAAGGCTGACGGTGGAAATCGTACATTAACAAGTGTGACCCCCAAACTTACCTTGGCAAACAAGCCAGGCCAGAAAGGTTCAACGCTGACACCAGCTGCTTTAATGAGGGCATTGATCTTATCCTCCTGGAACACAAACGCCAACCCGTCAGAACGATCAGAATGCGGTTAAAACTAAGTCACGGAAGTCACTTATACAGAGCTACATGCCATACTGGGGCTAAGGAATGTAAACCTTAAAAACACAAGGCCAGGTTTGATGGCTCAGCGGCTAGTGGGATTGTCCCGCAGGCCCGACAACCTGAGTTCGAGACCTAAAACTCAAGAGATAAAAATAGCCCACTCCTAACACTTGGCCTGTGCACGCACGGGACCGCCATTCCCGTCTCTTGTTGGACCGCGCGGGGAGGACTAAGCGCATGCGCCTCACGGGCCTCCAAGTCACCGAATACCGGAGAATGCGAAGAGACCGGGCGGAGCCGGGTGTCCGCCGCACAAACACGTGGCCGGCCCGGGGTTACCCTGCACTTACCGTGACCGTCACCTCGTCATCGTGCAGGATGAGGGCGGAGTAGATGCAGGCAAGCTCGGAGACGGAAGCCATGATGTGGACTGCCGGCACGGTGCTAGTCGCCGGATGAAGTGAGAGCGTCACCCCAACGCGGCCTTAGCTTCCTCAGAAGGACCGAGCACCTTGGCGGCAGCTGAGGAAAAGATCTTATACGCCTGCGCGCAGCTACTTATGGGGCCGCGCCGACCAATCGATGCCCGACTCGAGACGGAAGGGGCAGGGCCAAAACCGAAAGGAGGCGGTGTCTGCAGAACGCAGTTCCGGACTTGCGCGCTCGACTTCCGGTGCGGTGCGAACGGCCTTTGGGGCTTGCGAATATTACAAGTGCTCAACGTTAGAGATTAGCAGGTTAAATCGAGAGTTATCCGGGGAAGACGTACTGGTACGGTCCCCTGCTTAAACTGACAGGAGCGTTCCCAAAGTCGCTATCCGCCTCAAGCCCTGCCGGTAATGTGGTGGACTTTCCAACCCCCACCCCACCCCCACCCCGGGCGTGCGCGCCCGAAATAACAGTGTCTGTGATGATGATGTTGGTAAATACCACGAGGGGTCCGGAGTTGCATATCAAATGCAGTATATCGAGGTTAAAGTCTAATTCATTACATTGAAAAAGCACCGAGGGGCGGAAGTTAAGCCGTCTTGCAGTTCTCAGGTTTGCCTCCCGCACCCCAAAAAGTGCCAGAAATCCAGTTCCAGGGGCTCTCTCTGATCCTGGCAGACATCAGCAGACACACTCTAGTACACATAAAAGTAAATGCTTTTTTTTTTTAAGTGTCACGCGAGGTATGGTGAGGAAAAACCCACAGAAGGAAGTAGACCACGTGATAAAATTCGGCAACTAATTATATAGAGCTCCTAGAAAACCAGGAGAGTAACTTTGATGAGCAGACAAGTATCAATAGAACAAACGCTTTCCTTTGCCTCTGTTTTAGTGCATGGTACTTTGTCACAGCAAGAGAAACCCCAAGTGCTCATATACACAATTAAATAAAAACACGCCTCGGGTTAGGGTACAGCTTGTGTAGAGGTGACCTTGGTGCTAGAAACTTGCAACTAGTGTGTAGTGCATACTAGATTAAGTGGTTTCTTTAAAGTTAATGAAATTCTAATCTCAGGACCATAGAAGCTATGAAACAGCTAAAGGAACCTAAGTGGAGCAATATAGTTTTCACAGATAGGAGCCTAAAATGGAGAATTTTCTCCAAGTAATATAATTCCAATCAAAATTCTATTCATGATCTCAGTAGAATTTGACATGGCCTTCAGTCTAAACACACACACACACACACACACACACACACAGACAGGTGTCATGTAGCTCAGCTGGCCTTGAACTTGCTTTGTGGTTGAGGATTATCTGGAATGTTGGAACTCCCCCCACCCCTGCCTGGGATTGATTTTAAGTATGCAAGACCCAGGTCATGCCAGGCTAGGGATCAATTCCAGGGCCTGGTACACCCTAAGCACTCCACCCACTCAGCTACATCTCAGACCCCCTAAGCTTACTTTGAGACATGCTCTTACTATATGTTCCAAGCAGGTCTGAAAGGCGTCCAGGCTGGCCTTGAATTTATGGTAATCCTTGTGTGAGCCTGCTAAGTGCTGGGATTAGAGGCTTACACCACCATGCCTAGCCCTAGGTGTCACTGGCAATGTAAATATATTTGCAGGCTGGAACAGAGAGCCCATGGGCACACCCTCATGCTACTGAGAACTTGATAATGAGGGTAGAGGTCCAGGGAGTGTAGAATGGGTGCTTCAAAACAAAGCTCTACCAAATGGGCATGGATCTGGTGGTAGAAGCACTCTGCACACTGAGGCTCTAGAATCAGTCCCTACCATCACAGATAAAGGTGCCATAAAATAGAAAAGATATGGGCAGGGAGATACAAAGTTTTAAATTGCAGAGGATATGTAAAGTCCCACACACCCAAAATCTTACTTAATAGTTTTATTGCAAGGACTCTTGTATCCTGAGAAATAAAACCCATGTCTTACTCATTAAATCAGTGAGATCCTATATGGAATCTATCATTCATAACTCTGACACCAGGAGAGGATAGCGGGTATTGAAGAGCTACTAGTGAGAATGGTAAGCTGGCAAAAGAACCAATGTGTAAAACCCCAGTTAAAGCTGGGTGTGCACACAGCCTACAAGCACTTCTAGTCATGGTCTCCACCCTCAACACTCCAGAGTGTATGCACAAGGGGTAAAGTGCAAGGCTATTCTCTGGAGAATTCATGGAGAACTACAGGGACAGGAAGAACATCATAGGACATCATAGGACACCCTGCAGTCACCTTTAAATGTGTCGGTCCATTTGTGCCATCTCAGAACTGAGTGACAGCATACACTGGAGCACACTGAAAAAGAAATTCTATCCCCAGCTCCCTCTAAGGCTTTGACTTTGAGCACTTACATTTCCAGAATGGTGCCAACCAAAATTAGCCATTAGGAGCTAATTATACAGAGAGGACAAACACATGGCACTTGTGACATCAGACTTGGCTCTTAGAAGCCAACTTTGGGGTCCATAAGCAATATCTTAGCCTGTTTCATACCCTGTAATGGCAACAAGCATTCACAGCCACATTTCTTCCTCTTTCCCAGTGATCTCTTTTCTTGTAGCCCACAGATACCGAGTACCAGATAAACAGAATACTGTAGGTGCTCAGGAGCATGCCAAGTGAATGGCCACCATACAAGTTAGCATCTCTTAGTGCCTTTTTATTTCAGTTGTTTTGACATATATAAAGGTCAGAAAGTGAATATATGCATACAAAACTCTAAATACCTTCCTAAAATGGTTTTACCACTGGCCAGGAGCCATCTTTATTTTGAAAGTCTTTATTGTTAAATATGTCTAAAGTGCATTTTTGTTTTTGTTTTTTGCAGCTAATCAATAGCAGCATTTGTTTGTTTTATTATAAAACCTTAGAAAATATTCAGAGCAGTTAAAAAGTCACAATAAAAAAGGGCAACGTGATCTGGATACATTCTTCTGCAAGATGACTCAGACACTGTGTCTAGAACTGCTTTGGATAAAAACAGTCTTCTGGTGCTGGGGCTGTCAGTTCAAGGTTTCTTGCGCCTAAAACACAAAACCAACATTTAGTATTGAATTCTGTACTTCTCAACATAGTCTGGGAAATGACTCTTTAGGAACATTGTGCAAATTCCTTTTATCAGAAGAAAATTTAAGTCCTTGGAGTAAGCAAGTAGCTTATCAAATATAACAGGAGGTTGCCCCCCCCTTCTGAGCCCACTAAAGCCATCTTCCTAATTCCCAAAGGAATTAACCTGAGGTTAAAATTTAGAGAAAGATGTGTAAATACTGGTTTTATGAAATATGGAAAAAGGATTGGCCAGCTCCCTAGTGTGGGTTTAATATAAGAGCAAATGGTGCGCTTCCTTCAACACAAATTCTGGCACTCAGCTTTACCTATCTTTAGAACACATAACCCCTGGCTAGGCAGCAGTGTCTGTCACACACTTTTAATCTCAGCACTCGGGAGGCAGAGGCAGGCAGGTTTCTGAGTTCAAGGCCAGCCTGATCTACAGAGTGAGTTCCAGGACAGGGCTACACAGAGAAACCCTGCCTGGAAAAAAACAAACAAACAAACAAAAAACAAAAATATAAAAAAATAGAGCAGCCTGATCTACAGAGTTCCAGGACAGCGAGGGCTGTTAAACAGAGAAACCCCGACTCAAAAAATCAAGCAACAACAACAACAACAACAAAAACGTGTACCCCTATACAAACTCATGAGATCCATTAAGAGTGGCACACAAAATGCTGTCATCCCTAGAGTCTGATTTATCTCGGCGAGAGCCAACCCTTTCCAAAGAGCTAGCATTCAACATGTTTTGTGTATTATATGCCTTGCTGTATTTAAGAGAAAGACAGTCTCACTTCATCTCTTTCCATGTGCTCTCAGCTCAGCCTCAAAAAGATTTAGAAATGTCCCAGTTCGCCGGGTGTGGTGGCGCACACCTTTAATCCCAGCACTTGGGAGGCAGAGGCAGGAGGATTTCTGAGTTCGAGGCCAGCCTGGTTTACAAAGTGAGTTCCAGGACAGCCAGGGCTACACAGAGAAACCCTGCCTCGGAAAAAAAAAAAAAAAAAAAAAAAAAGAAAGAAAGAAAGAAAGAAAAGAAATGCAGAGACTGGCCACAGATTGTCAGTAGGGCCCAGGAAAAATCAGAGAGGGAGGGAAAGCTGGGCCAGGAGTGGTGGTCGAAAGCCTGGGAGAAGGTGGACACAGCAAGGCTGGCCATAGTGCTCACTTGGGTTGTGCGTGGTGCTGATATCCTGGTCCCAGCTGAGATCCTGCTCTCATTTCAACGGCAACAGAGCACTAGAGGAAAGTGACAGGACAGGAAAGGTCAGGTCCGGGATCCAGAAGCATACATCCATTTACATGGGCTCGATCTACTGCGGTGAAATCCAAAACTGCTCTAGTTCAGCGAAGACACCTAGGTTAAACCACTAGAAACCACTAGTCACACACTTACGATTCATTTCTGCACTGGCAGCACGAGCAAGAAGGGCCTGGGAGATCATCCAGGTATATTTTCATTTTAGATAAGGAAGGAGGAAGGGTAGACCTGAAGAAGCTGGTGGAAAGGCTTTGCCCGATTCTCTCCCTAGGAGCTTTTCCTCAGAAGCAGTCATCACAGGGAGCACCGGGCTCTGCTGAGGGTTAGTCCTTCTGCTATGAGTCACATTAGTCTGGAGCAATAGCCCATCCTCGAACCCTGCCCCCACCCCCTACACACACACACACACACACACACACACACACACACACACACAGAGGATCTTTAGAAGAGCAGACCTAAAGATATGCAAGTGCCCTACGAGAATGTTAGTCACAGGCCTCCAGGATGTATGGGTACCATGCGGCTTTGCCTCAGCATCTCCAAAGAGCATTAAGTGCTACAGCACTATGCAGCTAATTTTAGCAAGCAAGGATTTAATTTTCCCCCTACCCTTGTTTCTACATCGGTCCATTCAGACTCTGTACCATCTGGTTGGGCAGGTGCTAGTGTGGACGATCTTCGTTTCCGACTACTGAAAAAGGGGAAACATGATGCAACAATCACTTTTGCATCTGAGAATAATAAACATTAGAAGGGGAAACCACCTACATCCCTGCAGAGAAGCAATGACAGACCTCACAGGGCATTTAGTTCCTAAGAACAAGAGGTGAAGAAATAGCCCTTTAGAGAGATATTTGTGACCAACACTCACCCAGTTGGCAATTCTTGTTTTAAAGTCTCAATATCAGTAAACTGAACTGATTGTCCGCCACCTCTCGTCTTATAAACGTCACCCTAAATCCAAGAGGAAAAAAAAAAGTCAGTTACACTTGATACATTCAAATGATAGGCAAACCTATCTGAAACTGATTCAAGATTCTTATCCATATACCCAAAATACCCTTGAGCTGCTGAATTTACTGCTCAAATGCTTCAGAAACTTTAGTCCATCTCTCATTAACAAGATGGTCACCACAGATAATCAGTAACATTTCTAGCTGTGGAGAGAATATTTTATTGCACCTATAACTTTAAAACCTAAACTGCAACAACAGTCAGTAACGGAGCCCACGTTCCATTGCTTTCAGCTAGCACAACCTGCAATGGCTCCCACACATCATTGTCTTTTTTATCTTACAGTCCTAACTCTTTCTACTAGCTATATGATCAAAAGAAAAGCCTTCTATAGGCAGGAAAGGCTCTTCTTTCCAAGAAGGATTTTTGGGTAGCTCAGTGCTTAGTAACATCTTCAGTTTACTTGTTTATTTATGAGACTGTTAACTGAGATCCTGCAAGTTCTGATGCAAACATTTCATCTTGAAATGACAGGAGGAGGTAGTTGTTTAGGTTTCCTTTTTGTTACTGGTTTTTAAAGATAACTATGTGCTCCAGCATGGCCTCAAACTGGTGACCCGCCTGCCTGCCTTGGCCTCCCAAGTGCTAGGGTTCATGCAGATTGTCAACAGAGTTCTGGGTTTACTTTTGAAACATAAGTTTTAGCTAAAACCTTAATACTGTAGTAACTAAAGTATATCATAAGAAACCCAAGATTCAGATGCTGGAACGATAGCGTAGTGGTTTAGAGTACTGACTACTCTTCCAGAGGACTCAGGTTTGATTATCAGAATTCACACTTTAGATAAGTTTAAAAAAAAAAAAGAAAGAAAAGAAACCTAAGAGCCTAAGCCTACTTAAGCAGATCTAATCTCAGAGATTCGTAACCTTGCAATTTTTAAAACAGAAGTCCCACCCAACACCCATTTATGTTCTAGATCTGGTCCAGGGATAGTAGGGCAAGTGTTTCTCAGTGGTGTTCTTTTGTGAAGACTTGTCTTTACCTTAATTACTTTAGTCTGAATCTCCCCATCGGAGGCTAGTTCCTGGTGGGTCAGCATGTACTTCTCACACTTAGCTAGCGCCTTTTCATTTGCAACAGACACTGTGATGGCGTGAGGGACATGCGGCTGCATGACTGTCTCAGTTTGCACATTAGAGGCAGGTTTATGATCTACCCATCTGCTCCCTGCAGAGCGGGACCTTCTGTGTCGTACAGGAATTGGGGTGTTCTGATCAGGTTGAGAGAGGAATTGGGAAACAAGCACAACCCAGGATTACTTTGAGGTTCTGTTAGAAGTGCAGCAGTTTACAATTCAAGTTCACAGAAATCAAACCTGTCCACACTAAACATGAAAATCATTCAACATTCCCTTTTTAGTCGACAACCAACAGGCATCTTTGGACAACAGTATGAAGAAGAAATAGTCTGTTGGGGAGCTTCCACTGCAACAAAGGGCAAAGGGTACAATTGTAGTGACTCTAGGTCTTCCTGCTTATGGCTAGTTCAGGACAAATAATCCATTTTGCATTCTTGATCAAAACCCAATTATTATGGCTGCTTTGTGAAGTAATAAATAGCAAGCCTGTTAAAAGTATCAGCAGGATCAATATAACACTTAAGTGTGTCTGAGGCATCTAGATAGAAAACATTCTTCATAACAGCCATATCAAAAAGTGCAAGCTGGGGCTGGAGAGGTGGCTCAGTGGTTAAGAGCAATTGACTGCTCTTCCAGAGGTCCTGAGTTCAAATCCTAGCAACCACATGGTGGCTCACAACCATCCGTAATGAGATCTGATGCCCTCTTCCGGTGCATCTGAAGACAACTACAGTGTAGTTAGATATAATAATAAATAAATCTTTAAAAAAAAAGTGCAAGCTGTTTTAACTCTGGTGTAGGAAAATCCTGTAGAACACAGGTCCAGGTACTTCACATGTGTCATGCCTCAACCGTGGAGGTACTTCTGAGCACTTGCAGTAAAGATTTTTATATTTCAAAACACATTTCCACAAAAGCTTCAAATATACCAGCAATTTTTTTCCTTCAAACGTTTCTTAAACACTCCAAGAATCAAAGACTACACTATGAAATCAGCTTGTATCCTATAATAAAAACTACCTGTTTTCCAGTCAAATGCCAGCTGTACCAAGTTAAACAGCACATTCAACTTTAAAAAAAAATCTCTTTTTATGTCTATGAAACAGGAGCATGAGCACCTGTGAGCATCTCCTATTTATAAAATGGATAGTGACTGAGAGTCTGCAGGCACAGTCCTTGCCACCTAGCCAAAGGAGGATTCTGTTTCAGCTGCTTAGTTATAGAAAAGCAGTGTAGAACAGCTCTAATGACGCCCTACAATAGTCACAACTTGCCATCAGGACACTGAGCATCCGTGCAGGAGGAAAATTCACTCTGAAAATGGTCAGATTGACATTGAGAAAGAAAACCTAGCTCTTTACATCTAGCACTTGAACGGAAGAGCTTCCTCAAACATATTTACAGCAAATCACATTCAAAGCAAACTTTGGAAAAGGGAGAATCTATTAGCNAGGGAGGGAGACACTAATGTTCTTTGATTCTGTGCAAAGCCCCTTGGTGATGCAAGCGGTCCACTCTGGGGAACCAGGCTGGCTGGCATCCAGAGCTCCCAGGAACATGCTTCTGCTCTCTCACATCTTAGCCTGATTTCAGAGAGGCTGTCAGCAAAGTCAGAGCTTCATTTTGGAGCTCACCCATCTTTCCAATGAACTTCTGGAATCAAGTCACAGATAGCAGAGGAGAGGAAGTCTATCACTACAAGGCTTTAAAGAATGCTGGCACTAACCCTGCGGCAACGGTCCTCTTCTACGCCTATCTCACTGCTGAATGTGGGGACCATCTCCCTGCCTTCAGTCCAGTACATGCCTCGCCTTCTGTCTGACACGATACACGTTTTACTTTGTCCTGGCTCCTGCTGCCTATGCCTTGCAAGGGAGGTGACATTGACAGGTGTGCTGAATGGAGATAGTTTCTGCTCCCATTCCGAGATACAGGAAGCTACAGAAATGCTGCTGCAAGAGTTAGAACGTCTGTGTAGCTGTGGCTGGCTCATGAGTTGCTGGCCGTTGGAAATCTGAGCAATATTGTTACTAGAAAACTAGAAAAATTGGAGAAACATTAATGATTAAGACTGAAAAACTGAGAAACAATTATTACTTTTCTATAATTTTACTACATGATGATTCAACATTGTAAAAAACTATTTGCAGTCATTAATTTTTTTGTGATATGCTTTTTTTTGGTTTTGAGACAGGATCTCTGTATGTAGCCCTGGTTAGTTCAGAATCCTGTATAAACCAGGCTGGCCTCAGACTCACAGAGGTCTGCATGTCTTGGCCTCCCTAATGCTGGGATTTAAGCCACCATGACTGACCCATTTGTGCTAAGTTTTAAAAGTAGAAGCTTAAAAAAAAAAGTAACATGAAACAAAACAATTTTCACAGAGAAACATTCCTCTAATTGGAACCAACTTTCTCTAGCACTAACCTAGACACAGCCGCAAACACTTACAGGTATAGGTGAAGGAGAGACTGATCTCGGAATGATCTTCTCCCGGTCCCGCTCCCGGGAGGGTCTCTCTGGCTTCTCAGGTTTGGGTTCAGTCACAATGGCCTTCAGCTGTTTGAGCTTCTCATCTTTGACCCATAGTTTATTCTGCATCTCTAGCTGGGTGGCTGCCACCCGACGCTCCTACAGAGAGCAATGACAACTTAAGTCTACTTTAGTCATAACGTGTCACCCACTTTATTGCTTGAAAATGACAGTTCTCTCCTTCCAGAGATCAGCAGATACCAAAGTTCTGCAACAAGCACAGAAACGCAAAATATTTAACCTAAAAACAACACTCACACATTCCTTCTGCCACTTCATCGTCGTCTCTGTCACCATGCCTTGCAACCTGGCTTCTAATCTGCGCTTGTCAGAAAACTGCCGCTGGAGCTTCTGATTCTGGCTTTCAAGCTCCTGCTGCAGATTGCGCTTATCTTCCTCATAGATCGTGGTTGTTTTCTCCAGAATCTCAATCTGCAAAGGAGAGCACTGTGCTCAGCATCTGGTGTGCAAACACTTCACCTAACTGCAGAGCAAATAAATAGCCCTTAAATCGCTCACAAAAGCAAACTTGTGGACACACTCACATGCACGCGCGCGTGCACACAACAGATACACACACAGACCCAAAGCCACAGTTTGTCCTCTATCTCATCTGAATTCTCAGTTCTACTCCAACCCAGAAAGAAGTTATTCCACAAGCCCTTCTTCAAACTAAGGCCCATGCCTGAGATTAAAAGACCTGTACACAGTCTCTTCCTTCCTTGCGGGCCCCTCAGAGTAGTGACAGGCACATGAGCTGTTCTGAGAGCACTGCTGAACATCTAGCACACAGGAGGAAGTATGACCACAAACCTTGTACTCCAAAGTTTTATTTTTCTTCTCCAGTCGCTCTATTTCTGATTTCTGTCCCGAGATCAATTTTTCTTTTTCATTTAGTTTTTCCTGAATGTAGTTTTCTTTATTTGATAGAGAATTGTCAAATTCTTTTAATAAGGCCTTGAAAGCTAGACCTGAAACAAAGCACACAGACTCTGTTGTCACTGAGGGTTCAGACACAAGAGAAGGCTGGGAACACAACTGCCTGCACGTGTCTGCTTTGTATATGCATGAGGACCTGGGTTTAATTCCAAAAAGTGAAAAAGAGAACAGTTTGGAAAGAAATTAGGAGTTTGATTCTTGAACCTATAGGAGATGTTCATAGAAGTATTCTGTAACCTCTCCCTAACAGTTACAGTAAACCTTGATTACAAATGCACAAAAGAGAAATAATCCTGTATTTGAGATCAGTTGAACTCAGCTGAAGACCCTGGCATACCATAGCCATTTCCATGACCTGACTGCTCAATTCAAACATAATTTCACTTTCCCTACACCATCTTGAGGCACTATTACAAAAGTTATAAATTACAACAGGGAAAAATGATAAAACCAACTTGTATCCATCACTATTTAAAAAGGCGGGGGGGAGGCCCCCACTTTTTCTTCTTGCATTCTTTAAAAGTAAAGCAGAGCTGGTGAGGAGAACAAAGCCGCGCCGTGCAGATTAGACACCACCTGGAGACCACGCAAAGCCAAGGAGCAAGTCTTCCTCGAGAGGTGTCTCAACAGACGGAGTCACTAAGACCTGCCTCTACCTCCCAAGTCCCAGGCAGCTGGGAGCTGCTCTGCCCTTACATTTTTTGTTAAGGTCCTCAGTCATTAGTTGTCGCAGGTGATGTCGTTTCTCCAAAGCGTCAGCCAGCTTTGGAAGGGTCTCCTCATCATTGATATCCAAAAGCTTGTATGGGGGCAGCGGTGGGAAGGTCTGTAGAATCACTTCAGGTACCAAAGGTTCTGTATTGAATTTAAAAATTAGGAAGAACTTAGGCAAGTCTGCTGCTCTGAGCAGAGCCCATGAGCTAGTAACCACAGACCTTTATGTTATTATTATTGATGTTGTTGCTTTGGGTTAGTGCTAGAGGTACAGATATGCTTCACTATGCCATGCTTTAGGTATGGAATTTTTCACAAATTAGGTAAAACACAGAACAAAAGAAACCTTATATTTTAGTTCAAAGTTTCTTACATTTCATTCTTGAGAAGATTTTTTTTTAAGTTACAGAAAGAGAAGCAAATAGAAAGGCAAGCAAATGAACAATGATATAACACCAAATCGTACCATCTCCAACGGGGCCTCCCCGAGGCAGGTTCCTGTACCGCCTCCCGGGTGTCAGGCCACAGATCACCTTGTCCACTGGTCTTGCCACTTCCACTTCTTGGGTTACTTCAGCAAATCTCATGACTTGCTGAAAATACAAAACAGAGCCTGTAACAGCAAGCCTACCTATCCTTTATGGATGGCTAAATAGTTCATCTGCCTACTCATTAGCCCTGTATAAATCTATAAAGTTTGCAGAATGCCACATCCAAGTAGTTGTTTTCCCTAGAGAAACCAAATTGAATAGAAGACAAATACACTTCAATTACCAAGCTTTCTTCATAGTCTTCAGCCTTTGGATTCACACACACGATCATCCGAACTTTCCCCTCCCCATCGAAGTAGTTCTTGAATAGATGGGTTAGCTTTGAATCTCGATATGGAACCATCTATAAAAACATCCAAAAGCTTAAGCATATTAGACAGTTAAAATGCACAGATTAAACCACAAAGAAGGTGGGGAAGGCTGCTGTGTACCTTGTTAGTTCCATACATCTGGTTCTCTCTCAGGACTTCCATGCATGTTCTTAGTGTCATCAATGACTGATTAATGTTTCCTGAGAGGAAGTAAGAAACAAAACATGTGAACCAGTAAGACAGGAGCTAATGAGTCTGTTGCCTGTAAAACTTCTAATTCAGAGAGAGAGAGACACACACAACGAACAGAATCTCTTTTTAAATTTAAATCTATTAAATTTTATTCTTGTGTTTGAGTGTTTTTGCCTGTATGTATGTAAATGTACTACATGTATATTTGGTGTTCACAAAAGCCAGTGAGGACATCACATCCCGTGGAACTAGAGTTATGCATAGTTGTGATAGTTGTGAGCTGTCATGTGGATGCCACAAAGTAAACCCAGGGCATCTGGAAGAGCAACATGTCATCCGTCCATACATCCTTCCATCCCTTCTGGTTTTTCTTTTTTCAAAGATTTAATTATTTTTTGTATGTGAGTACATTTTAGTTCTCTTCAGACACAACAGAAGAAGGCACCAGATCTCATTACAGATGGTTGTGAGCCACCATGTGGTTGCTGGGAATTTAACTCAGGACCTCTGGAAGAGCAGTCAAGTGCTCTTAACCACTGAGCCGTCTCTCCAGCCCCCTCTTTCTGGTTTTTATGTTTAATAGCAGAGTCTTGACTGTGGTAGGACTTGCTTTGTAGACCAGGCTGACCAATCTACCTGCCTCTGCCTCCCGGGTGCTGGGATTAAAGGCATGTGCCACCACACCTGATGCAACAAGTACTCTTAATCACTGAGCCATCTCTCAAGCTTGGGAATAACATGACACTGAATTCTATGGTGATCTGAATGAGAGTAGCCCCCTAGGCTCAGATGTTTGACTGCTTGGTCTCCAGTTGAAAGAACTATTTGGGAAGGTTTAAGAAGTAGAGCCTGGGGGAGGCAGAGGCAGGCGGATTTCTGAGTTCGAGGCCAGCCTGGTCTACAAAGTGAGCTCCAGGACAGCCAGGGCTATACAGAGAAACCCTGTCTCGAAAAACCAAAAAAAAAAAAAAAAAAAAAAAAGAAGTAGAGCCTGGTTGGTGGATATGTTTCACTGGAGGTGGGCTTAAAAAGGTTTCAAAAGCACAGGCATTCCCTGTCTCTGTCTAGACACCCCCTCCCCATGGTTGTGATCCACAGCTCCTCCACAGTAACCTCTCATCTATGCTCCAGTGCCATCCCTACTTGCTGCCTTTCTTCATGCCATGATGGCCACCGACTCACCCTCTGAAACTGTAAGCAAGCCTCCAACTAAGTGTTTTCTAAGTTGCTTTGATCAAGTTGTCTCTTCACAGCAATAGAAAAGTAACAGCTTCTTCCAAACCATAAATTCTGTCATAGACAAACTCATTTACTTAGCTTTCTTTTCTCTTTTCTTTTCCTTTCTTTTTTCTTGGGATGGTGGTGCTGGAGACTAAACTCAGGCACCTCATACATAGGAAGCCAACTACATCCCAAGGGACCATTTCAGTCTATAGTTGGAAAGGGACAGAAGTCCCTCCTATACTCAGAAGGGACATGTTTCTAACTGTCAAGTGTCTTAGGAACCAGCAAAATCCGTCCCTCTGCATCTCAACAGGATTTCTTCGTCATCAAGCTTTCTTTTTTCTGACCTATCTCACTTGATTTCTGAGCCAAGACAAGGCTAGAATATTAATCACAACTCTAAGAATTCAGATCTCAGTTATACTCTCAAGTGCTAAAGAACTGTTTAACTTGGAGCACTGAGACCTCCTAATTCCATCATGGCTATAAGATAGATCATTTATCCAGATATGATGATACACACCTGAAATCCCATACTCACAAGGGCTGAAGCAGAAAGACCAACCAGTCTGGACTACCAAAAACAACAACAACAACAAAACCCCACCAAAAGGCAACAACAAACCAATCAATCAATCAATCAAACAAACACACAAGTTAATTTAGGTAGGCTGGCAAAGTGGCTGAGCCAATAGAAGCACTTGCTGCCAAGACTGAAGACCTGAGTCTCAGGACCCACAAAGGTGAGAACTCTTTCATGTTACCTTCTGAACTTTATGCACACCCTGAGGCATGTACACACACACATATAAACTGTTAATTGTTTTAAAAGGTAGAAGATTTAATAGTTAACAGTTAATGTTATTGCACTGATTAAGCAGAAACCAGCCATTGATAAATACAAACTGATGTTCCAAGTTGTTCCAAGTCATAGCCCTAAGCACAGCACTCCACTCACCAGCCTCACGCAGTCTGTTCCCTTCTGCTTTAGTACGGTTGGTTCTTTCACTTCCAGCAAGATCTACCAGAGACAGCTGGCTTATGGTAATTTGCTCTTTTTCCTAAAAGGAAGAAAATAAACAATCTAAGCTAAATTATACTGCATTACACCCCTGATCCCAACACTTAGAAGGCAGAGACAGGCGAAGCTTGGTCTACAAAGTGAGTTCCAAGAAATCTAGGGCTACACAGAGAAACCCTGTCTCAAAAAGTAAAAACAAAAAACCCAAAACAATTTAAAAAATGATCCAATTAACATGGTATTAAGTCTTAATGGACAGTGTATATGCAGAATACAAATGCCCAGAGCTGCAGAGGATGTGTGATACAGGAAGGTTTGCTAGAAGCACATGAGTGAGTACTGGTCTGCTACCTGGTTGTCCTCAGAACAGATATTAGATAACTTCTTGAGAACAAAGACTCTCTGTCATTCTGCTATAACAGGTATTATTGATTTTCTAGCACTAGGAATTCTAAGCTTTGTCTTCAGCAACACACACAAGAGCCCCCCCCCCCCAAAAAAAAAAACCACAGTAACTTAGCAATTTCACAGTACTCTAACTTATATGAAGAAATGAGGACTGGAGAGATGGCTCAGTAGTTAAGAGCACTGGCTGCTCTTCCAAAGGTCCTTAGTTCAATTCCCAGCAACCACATGGTGGCTCACAACCATCTGTAATGGGATCCGATGCCGTCTTCTGGTGTGTCTGAAGACAGCAACACTGTACTCACATACATAAAATAAATAAATCTTTAAAAAGGAAAAAAAAAAAAAAAAGAAATGAAATGAAAGTCAGGGCAGACCTTTGCTCACTGGTTAAGAGCACTGGCTGCTCTTGCAGAGGCTCCAGGTACAGATCTCAGCACCCACTTGACAGCTTAGAGCCATCTGTAACTGCAGCTCCAGGGGATTTGATGCCTTCTTCTGGCCTCTACAGGCACCAGACACATACATGTGGTACACAGACATACATTCACACCAAATATTCATACACACCATATAAAAATAAAGCTTTAAAAAAAGGAATGAAAGTTAAGAGGCGCCTAAAGGGTATTATGCTGTCAGCAAAAATTCACATTCCTAGCATCAAAAAGAGTTTATTCATAGGAAATCAGCTGTGGGGAAGACTTGTTTGTGGCCATTTTCTAACTAACATTTATTGACTAAGCCAAGCAACTTTACACTGCTTCCCTTAATTCTCAGGATCTTATGAGAAGGCTCTCTTAGTCAGGTCAGACAGCTGGGAAATAGGCAGGAATCAGAACTCAAATCCTAATGAGTGAACTTAAACTTTCCTGCCAGCCTGGACAGGGCCACCCTAAACAGTTAAAATCATGACCAGTGAAGCAAGACTTAGCAGGTTATCTCTGAGCTCCAAGCTCCATAGTGAGATTCTGTTGTCAAAAACATAAGCAAGGTATGGTGGCACATGCCTTTAATTCTGGCTGTTAGGAAGTTAGGGCCACCTTTACCTATATGGCGAGAAATAACCAAAAACAGAATCAAAAGAGGCCATGTATTTGAAAAGCAGCAAGGAAAAGTTGAGGGGGGGTGGGGAAGGAAAGGGAAGGGAGAAATTATGTAACTACATTATAATCACAGAAGTAAGAGAAAACAAAAAAATGTTTAGAATCATCCTGGCCTCAGTATGAGACAATCTCACAAGGCAAGCCACACCTAAAACAATGCAACACATAGTCTCACAGAGCTTAAAGCTTTGTAGACACTCTTACAAAACAGAAAAACGTGTGCCACTCATGCCCCACCCTAGGATCAGACTCGATAGGCAGAGCCCAGAATTAGTACTACTGACATGAAAAAGTCATCAACTGTATAGTTGTTAACTCTACAGCAATATTCATCACCATGGCAACCCCTAATTTAGGTCATCTTCTAAAAACTAAAACATTACCTGTAAGACATTGTCTCCATCAGCATCCAGGGGAGCTTGGACAAGTTTAATGCTGAACACGCTATGGGAACGACTGGACTCTCTATTCAAATGGGTGTTAGCAATGCGTCTCTTTTTCTGCCCTATGATGACAGAGAAACCACTGATTATACCTGAACTCAGCCATTTATTATACCTGCTTTCTAATTACCCCAGAAGGACTTCTGCTAAACCATAGAAACAACTCTGAGGACTAAATCCATCAGTTCACATTTTTTCAATTCCAGGGCTTCTAACCTCTCCAAAAAACCTCAAAAGCCTCCTCCGTAGACTTCACTTCCACTTCTGTGCATCCTGCAACGTACATATTGTGGTTCTTATCTTCTCGGAGCGCTTTAGATTGTGGAAGTCTGTGGGAAAGAAAGAAGGCTTAGTTTCCTGAATGAGATACAACTGCCTCCCTTTAAGAGTAAGGTTAAGAGCTGGGCGTGGTGGCGCATGCCTTTAATCCCAGCACTGGGGAGGCAGAGGCAGGCGGATTTCTGAGTTCGAGGCCAGCCTGGTCTACAGAGTGAGTTCCAGGACAGCCAGGACTACAGAGAGAAACCCTGTCTCAAACAAACAAACAAACAAACAAAGAGTAAGGTTAAGTGCCAAGCAATACAATATCCCCTTGCTCCTCAGCTTGCTAACAGAAAGAAACCAGAGCCTCATATGCATGCTAGCCCAGTGCTAGACCAGAGACATCCCCAGTTTTCCTTAATTTTAGTTCATGGTTCTAAAAGCTGGATAGTCCATGAATGTAGTGCTGACACCAAGTGAGGGCCTTCCTGGGTACTATGACAGAGGCACTGCATGGTCAGACAGAACAAGCATGCTCCAAGATATCCATTCTTTTTTTTTTTTTTTTTGAGACAGGGTTTCTCTGTGTAGCCCTGGCTGTGCTGGAACTTACTCTATAGACAGACAAGGCTGGCCTTGAACTCAAGGCCTACCTCTGCCTCCCCAAGTGCTGGGTTTTGCCCGGCTGACATCCATTCTTTAATGGATGTAAATTTACATAAAATCCCCAAAGAAATGACACCACATATGAGCCAGGCACCCATAGAAACTAGAAGAGAACGTTGGATCCCCTGGAACTGAAGTTAAAGATGGTTGTGAGCCACCACGTGGTGCTGAGGATCCAGGCTCCCTGAAAGAGCAGCCCGGTGCTCTTAACATTTGAGCCATATCTCTCCATCCCCATGTTTTAATTAATTTTATTTGTCTGGGCTCAAATCTGTAGAGGTCAGAGGACAACTTACTTGTCTGTTCTCTCCTTCTACCATGTGGGCTCCAGGGTGTCGGGCTCAGCAGCAAGCACCTTTACCTGCCCCTCAGTAGCCCCAGCCCCACACTCAGTTTTGTAAATGGTGAGGATGGAGACACTTACCAGCCACCATCACTGATAATCAAGAAAGGAGGTTTTAGAGGGTAACAGCCTGCCCACTGCCAAGGAAAAGCAAACTACTTACAAACATGACACACATGCTGCCCTCCCCCACTAGTGTTAACTACACCCTTTGTCTTAGGAGTCAATATCACATACACAGACTCTGCGTTCCTCATAGGTGTACTGCAGCCGTTCCACCTACCGAAGGAATAAGGCAGATGTTACTGCTCTAGAGTAGCCATCCTCCAACAGCATTTCAGTCTAGACTAGTGACAGTGATGATGAAGCAGACTAAACACCTTCCACATTTAAGATCCCTTCACTGCAGTACCTCCTCAGAAAAGGAGAGCTAACACCATCCTCACACTAGATCCATAGACAGTACACGTAGAAGTTACCCCAGGTACGCACTCATTTCCTTTGCATGACTGAATAAACCAAGATAATTATCACTTAAGATGGCATCACTTAGAACAAGCCAAACAAACTGCAAACATAAAAAACACAAAAATAATTGGTAGTGGGGAGATTGGTAACTGGAGAGATGATCCAGAGGTTAAGAGCACTGACTGCTCTTCCAGAGGTACCGAGTTCAATTCCCAGCAACCACATGGTGGTTCACAACTATTTAATGAAATCTGATGCCCTCTTCTGGTGTGTCTGAAGAGAACAACAGTGAGCTCACATACATAAAACAAATTTTTAAAATATCTTAAAAAAAAAATGGTAGTGCTGTGGGCACAGTGGGACACATACTTGGAGACAGGTGGATATTTGTGAGTTTAAGTCTAGCCTCATCTACATAGTAAGTGTAATTGTTTTAAAAGTTAAAATGGTAGCAATGAATTACATTACAAAAGTTTAGTAGAACAGGTACACATAAAACTGGAGTTGAGGGGCTGGTGAGATGGCTCAGCGGGTAAGAGCACCCGACTGCTCTTCCGAAGGTGATAAGTTCAAATCCCAGCATCCACATGGTGGCTCACAACCATCCGTAACGAGATCTGGCGCCCTCTTCTGGACTGTCTGAAGACAGCTACAGTGTACTTACATATAATAAATAAAATAAATCTTTAAAAAAAAAAAAAACTGGAGTTGAAACAAAGAACAGTTTAAAAAGCATGAAAATATTTGTTAAAATGGGAAAGTAATTTAATATAAAAAGCATTGCCTCTAAGACTGTACTCTCTTCACTTCTCTCTATAACTAAACCCAGGTATTTCTCTCTTTTTTTTCTTTTTCGAGACAGGGTTTCTCTGCGTAGCCCTGGCTGTCCTGGAACTCACTCTGTAGACCCGGCTGGCCTCAAACTCAGAAATTCGCCTGCCTTTGTCTCCCAGGTGCTGGGATTAAAGGCGTGTGCCACCACGCCCAGCTCAGGTATTTCTCTTAATTTCAACATTCCAAAAGCAAAGACAAACAGGTAACTCCAAAATGAAGGCTCAGTGTACAGTCTCCATCTGCAGCTGGGTGTGGTGGTGTGCACTGCTACCCCAGCTCTGAGAGGCTTAGTGGGAGGGTCCCATGCAGGTGGAGGCCAGTCTTTATTAGGTATTTTCTTCATTTACATTTCAAATGCTATCCCGAAAGTTCCCTATACCCCCACCCACCCACCCACTCCCACTTCTTGCCCCTGGTGTTCCCCTGTACTGGGACATATAAAGTTTACAAGACCAAGGGGCCTTTCTTCCCAATGATGGCCGAGACTAGGCCATCTTCTGCTACATATGCAGCTAGAGACATGAGTTCTGGGGGTACTGGTTAGTTCATATTATAATTCCACCTATAGGATTGCAGACCCCTTTAGCTCCTTGGGTAATTTCTCTAGCTCCTCCATTGGGGTCCACTGTTCCATCCAATAGCTGACTGTGAACATCCACTTCTGTGTTTGCCAGGCATTGGCATAGCCTCACAAGAGACAGGTATATCAGCAAAATCTTGCTGGCGTATGCAATAGTGTCTGAGTTTGGTAGCTGATTATGGGATGGATCACCTAACAACTTTATACTATACTTATTTTACTTGTCTTTAGTAACTTGGGGATTCTGAATGATATAATATCCTTTTGGGAAATGCAACTCAGTAAGAGCCTTCTTTTATCAAGTATAGCCTCAACCAGAGTCCATGTACTTTTCGTGTTAGCGAACACACTGACATTATTGGACATCAGTCTGTTTTCAGCCTAATGGTTTTCTAAATCTAGCTGTTTCCACAGAAATTTCCATTTACACATATGCACAAATGTTATATGTGAGACAAAGGACTTCATACTATTTATGTTCTAACTGGCTGCAGTAAACACAGCATGCAAGACCAGCCTTTAGCTAAAGAATAAAACCGCCCACAGTGTACTAGTCATTTGACACAAGATTTGTGTGTCAGCTCTGGAACAAAGAGAGACACACTTCTGTAGAGGTACATGCTAATTGGTCTTCAGATTCTGCAAGGCAAGACCCACGGATACCTAAGGAGTAGCATTTACCTCTGGTGGAATAATAGTGCAATATGCCTTTACACTAATGGGCAATGGATGAGCTAAGAATTATTTGTTCAGACAAGCATCAGTCCCATAGAGATCACCAAGACACAGACAGCCAAAAAGGCTGCAAACTCCCAGCTCTGTCAGGGCATTGAGAGGTACCCCAATATTACCTATAAAATTGAGATTTGTCTGAAACCTATGGCTAAAATTTCAAAATCAATTTCTAAGATCTTCAGGTTACTATGCCTTAATCTGCTGGTTTCCAAATTCAGCTACAGTCTAAGTATTGCCAGGCAGTGATGGCACACACCTTTAATCCTAGCACTTAGGAGGCAAAGGCTGGTGGATCTCTCCGAGTTCCAGGACAGCCAGGGCTACACAGAGAAACTCTGTCTCAAAACAAAATGAACAGAAGAAGAAGGAGGAGGAAGAGGAAGAAGAGGAGGAAAAGTATTCATTGAACATGACAATATGATTATTATTTCTGTGCACCCTAAAAACAAATGCAAGCATTATTGACATCTATACAAGAAACCATGGCTTGCTGGGGGTAGTATTGTAGGTTAACTGAAGACTCTTCAGTACTTACTTGGGCTTTATGGGATCAAACTGCACTTCTTCCAATAGATCATATATGTAATTATTATAGATTTCAATGTAAGAGACAAATAATCCATAGACACTGTCTTCATCAACGTCTTCTGCTTTGCAGAATTCTTGTACATTTATCATATCTGCGAACTCTGGATCTGCTTGTCGCCTACAACAAGAAAACAGATCCCCCAACTTCAAAATTTATCCACTATGAGTTAGGATAAAAAGTGGATAATGGCTGTATTAGATGGTTCTATGTCAACTTGACAAAAGATGGAGTCTTTGGGAAAAGGGGCTCTCAATTGGAGAAAATACCTTCCTCTATAAACCAGGCCAACAGGCAAGTCTGTCAAGCATTTTATTTTATTTATTTGTTTAGTTTTTTTTCAAGACAGGGTTTCTCTGTTTAGCCCTGCTGTCCTGGAACTCACTCTCTTTAGACTAGGTTGACTCAGAAATCCGCCTGCCTGCCTCTGCCTCCCAAGTGCTAGGATTAAAGGTGTGTGCCACCACTGCCAGGTGCATTTTCTTGATTGATGATTGATATGTGTAGTACCAACCCTGGGCAGGTGTCTGGGTTGTATAAGAAAGTAAGCTGAGGGGCTGGAGGGATGGCTCAGCAGTTAAGAGCACTGACTACTCTTTCAGAGGTCCTGAGTTCAAATCCCAGCAACCACATGGTGGCTCACAATCATCTGCAATGAGATCTGATGCCCTCTTCTGGTGTGTCTGAAGACACCTACAGTGTACTTACATATAATAAATAAATAAATCTTTGGAAAAAAAGAAAAAGAAAGAAAATAAGCTGAGCCATGGGATCAAACCAGAAAACAGCACCTCACCATGGCTTCTGCATCAGCTCCTGCCTTGAGTTCATGCCCTGACTTCTCTCAGTGATGGACTGTTACTTGGAAGTGTAAGATGAAATAAATCCTTCCCTTCCCAAGATGCTTTCTTTGTTCAAGGTATTTTATCACAGCAATAGAAACCTAACTTGAGACAGTATCAGACTGAAGGCAGTCTAACAAATGTTCTGCCACATAAAGCTGAAATCATAAAGCAACGTTATTCAGATTCACGTGGGTCAAGGACCCCCTAAGCCCTCAAAGTTCACAACACAGGAATTCACCCTCCTCCCACTCACAGAGGTATCCTCTTGAAACTAGATAAAATACCTGAGCAATCAAGAACATGCCTGAAAAATCCTGCCCTCACAAAAGTCAGCTGCAATACCATTAGTATTTACCTCCTCCGGACCTACAGAAACTTTAGGACAGAATTCCACCCACCCTGAGTCACAATGAAGTTACTTACTTGCTAGAGGGGGTCTTTGGAATGGGCAAGGCTTCTCTTTTCTGCCGTTCTAACAAGGCATCGACTTCACACTGTATTTCCATACTGTTCCTATCATTAGACTTAAACACCTAAGAGAGAGGCACAAGAGACTTGAAAATAAGAACTTTACTTAAAGAACAGAAACATCTGAAAACAGGAAGCACTTTAAGATTTACACCTGGGGAAAGGGCATGAGACTCGCGGGCCTGCAGCTTTTGATCCTCTTGTTTATACCTCCCAAGTGCTGCCACCACAGGTGCACGGCCACCTTGCCCACCACATCTGAGTCTATGTAAGAGTCAAAGTAGCTCCAATGTCTTTGTCATCCCTCAGCACCATTGCATCTGTAGATGTGTCAGGCCTGTGTCTACAGTAACAGTCACAACCCAAAGGAACTGTACTCACGTAACGTTTTGCTTGAAATGACCCTATGCTGTTAAAGATCATATTCAAACAACGAGGAAGCAGGCCTCCAGACCCTGGAGACCCTGTCATTGTGTAGGTTTTTCCACTTCCCGTCACGCCATATGTAAATAAAAGACCTACAGTGTAGCAAGTAACAATGAGTTATAGTCTTAAAGTCCCACAGAATATTTCACTATATTTAAAACACTAAATATAACAACCCAAAAAAAGGGCATCACTCTAATGAGTTAAATCTGAATTCAATGTCAAGCCAAATATATAAATATTAAAAAGTTGTATCACAAGATCCAACAGGGAATTCAATTAAACTCCAAGAGTCATACCATTCTTGCCATGAATGAGGTCGTCTACCAAGGGATTGGCTACAACATCAAAAAGTTCCTTCTGGGTGGTTTGAGTGTCAAATACCCGCTTGAATGAGTACTGAGTCTGTGGAGAAAAAAAGAAAGACATCACCACATGGAATCCCCTTAGAGCTAGATCTCTTAAACACTTAGAATGTTTCTATGGTGAGCATTTCAAATCCAGACATGCTAAAAAACAAAAACAAAAAACTGAGAATGATCTTTAAGCTGGGAGCCTTCAGTAGTCACAATATACATAAATCACAGCTATCGTAACAAACACGTTCAGTCCTCGTCAGTGAGGAAAGTGAAGACAAGTCATTGAGTCCACTAATGCTGCACAGACTAAGAGTGACACCAAAAGTGAGCATGTACTACAGAGTGCTACAGAGGCTGAGACAGGAAGTGCCATGAGTTTGGTGGCAGCCTGGGCTACATAGAGAGTCATAGGCCGGACTGGGCTATGGTGTAAAATCCTGTTAACAAACAAAAGCAAAACAAGGTAATGGCCTACAGTCCTAAATTTATGCCAGGCAGTAGAGGCACACACCTTTAATATCAGCACTGAGGAGGCAGAGACGGCCTGATCTACAAAGTGAGTTCCAGGATAGCCAAGGCTATACAGAGACCCTGTATCAAAAAATCAAAATAAATAAATAAATGTATTAAAGTTTTCAAGCATTGTAGCTTTCTATTTGTTGTTCCCTCTTCTCTTCTCTTCTCTTCTCTTCTCTTCTCTTCTCTTCTCTTCTCTTCTCTTCTCTTCTCTTCTCTTCTCTGGAGTGTGTTTGTATGAAACAGTCTGGATGTAGTCATGGCTGGCCTAGAACTTGCAATGTAGACAGACCAGGCTGGCCTTCAAGTTTAAGTGATTCTCCTACCCTGCTTCCAAGTGCTAGATCACAAACATGTACCACCACCACTGGCCACTGCTCTCTATTTGTCTTTACAAAGGTTATTTAAAGCAGCAAGAACCAACAAGATGGCTCAATAGGTAAAGACACTTGCTACGAAGCCTGAGAACTTAGGCTTAATCCCTGGACCCACATGGTGAAAGGAGAGAACCATCTATAGGTTATTCTCTGCCCTCCTAAGTACACAATGTGCACACAAACAAAAATATATATATAAAGACATTGCAAATAAGACAGCAAAATAACAAGTGAACACCATTTAAAAACTAGAAATGAGTTATAAATATAATCTTATGGGTCATTTTTGGGGTTTTTTGTTTGTTCTTTGTTAAGACTGGGTTTCTTTGTGTTGCCTTAGCTGTCCTGGAGTCCTAGAACTCACTCTGTAGAGTGGGCTAGCCTTGGACTCAGAGATCTGCCTATTTTTGCCCCCAAATGCTGGAATTAAAGGCATGTACTACCACCATCCAGCATTATCTGAGTTCTTATACAACATAGATGTTACTTTTGGCATGTATTTGTGTGTGTGTGTGTGTGTGTGTGTGTGTGTGTGTATATATGTGTGTGTGTGTATACATACACACATAAAATTCATTAAGACAGTCTCATGTAACCCAAGGTAGTCTTGAACTTATTATGTAACCAAGGAAGAACTTGATTTCTGATCCTCTTGCCCTTCCCTCCAGAGTGCTGGAATTACAAACTTACGCCACCATGACAGTGGGAGATCACCCACAGAAACTACATATATAAGGAAAGTCACTAAATAGCATAGCATTTGCCATTTGATATTCTCTAAACCTAATAAAATACAGTGGTTACTCATCTGTGTTACACAGAGAAAGAGAAAGAATCTTTATATTCAGTACAGATACCTATTTTTTTTCCCTAGAGACATTATGGGTTCAAGTAACTGGGGATTAAACCTAGTGCTTCCCACACATATGCTAGGCAAATGTTATACCACTGAGCTAAATCCACAACCTGTTTCTGAAGACTTTTAAAACCACAGCTGAACTCATGGCTGTGGGATTATAGATATTGAGAGAAAGATATATAGATACACACACATACTCACTGTGGGATTGTAGATATTGAAAGACATACACGCGCGCACACACACACACACACACACACACACACACACACAAAGTCCTCTACTCTTCTGTCTCATGGAGGCCAGAATTAGTGTCAGAGCTCTTCATGCAGTGCTGGGAACCAAACCCAGGTCCTCTGCAAGAGCAGCAAATGCTGGGGAGCCATCTCTCCAGCCCCTCAAACCACTATTTTATAAATGATAAATAAGATTAAATAACCTACCAAAGACAAAACACCTACACTTCAGGGACTAGAGAAGATGTTCAGCTGTTCCCAGCACCAAGATGGTAGCCCCCAACTGTCTATAACTCCAGTTCCAGATCTGATGCCTTCTTCTGACCTCTCTGAGCACCAAACCCATATGCAGGCAAAATACTCATACATATAAAATTTAAAGGTCTAAAGAGAACATTTATTTAAAACACCTACTTCAGAAAGACTACCTTGGACCTCTGTGAAGTCTTCATTCTGAATGTGTTTTCAGAAAGGAATGTACACTGACAAGTATATGTAGAGCAGTCCCATGGAAAACATGTGGTCCTCTTCCTCAAGAACATTCCCTCTTTGGAGTAAAGAAAGCAGGCGCAAGAAGGTTCCTGCCCTCAACAGTAGCAAACCCAGCTCCACAGCAATGCTCGGAGTACTCAGTCTCCACCAAACCTTGTGTTTCTTTATATGTATTTTAGGGTTTTTTTGGTTTTTTGAGACAGGGTTTCTCTGCATAGCCCTGGCTGTCCTGGAACTCACTCTGTAGACCAGGCTGGCCTTCAACTCAGAAGTCCGCCTGCCTCTGCCTCCCAAGTGCTGGGATTAAAGGTGTGCACCACCACTGCCCGGCTTTATGTATTTTAGATTGACATGTACAAACTTGAAATTCAGTAAATCAGTATTCATCTCCCATTGTATCCTTAATTAAGACCTGCTGCTCCACCAACCTTCCTGACCATTCTTTTTGGTTTTTCGAGACAGGGTTTCTCTGTGTACTCTTAGCTGTCCTGGAACTCACTCACTCTGTAGACCAGGCTGGCCTCGAACTCAGAAATTCGCCTGCCTCTGCCTCCCGAGTGCTGGGATTAAAGGCTTGCGCCACCATGCTCGGCTCTGATCTTTTTTTTTTTTTTTTTTTTGGGTTTTTCGAGACAGGATTTCTCTGTATCGCCCTGGCTGTCCTGGAACTCACTCTGTAGACCAGGCTGGCCTCGAACTCAGAAATCCACCTGCCTCTGCTGGGATTAAAGGCGTGCGCCACCACGCCTGGCTTGATCATTCATTTTTACTTAATCCAAACTGTTAACAAACAGGACAGAAAGGTTCTCTGGTGCTGAAATAAAGAACAGGGAAAAGACAGTGGACACAAGTACAGACACGCACCCCATGCTTCAGTTCAACAAGAGAGAAAACGCACACCATGTTACTCCAAGAGGTGGTGCCAACTGGTATAGAGAAAACTGTTTGCATAGGCTCTCTAGTTCACTATACTCTAGTACAACTGCCGCCTACAGTCCACACAGTAGTGCTGTGCCGCCAGAGCCTAAGAGCAATAGTCTCAGTAGCCTCGGTGTCTATTACAGCAATCTATCCATCATATGCAAGCACATTTGGCCATGTTCACAAAAACGGTGAAACTACCCAGTGACCCAGAACACACTTTCATCTTTAAATGATGCACAGTCAATAAATCAATATAGTGAATGTTATAAAGGAGGCACAATGAATGACCAGAGAGTGAGGTGCTGCTTATGTTGGGGTAGTCTAAAAACCCTAAGAAAGCAAAATTTAAGCTGAAATTCAAGAGGTGGAGACATCGGTGTTACAGGGAGAAGTCCAGGTTAAGCCAGAGTGGCTGGTAAGCACGATTCTGGCTTGCATAGAATCTCCAAAGACTTGTTGAGGACTGAAAGATAAGGATGGGAAGATAAGCAAGAGGCTGGTTGAACAGGATTTTGCCCAGTTACAGACTTTATTCTTGTAGAGATTTTACTCAGAGAAATGATAAGATCTCTTTTTACTTGGCAAGATCATTCTTGCAGCTCTGTGGAAACCATTAGACAAGATCAACTGTAAAAGCAGGCAGACCAGACAGGCTTCCGGAAAGGGTGTGGATGCTACTCAAGGCACGCTCAGCACACCAGGGCCGGATGACTGGTACTGAGAAACTTCCACTGCCATCTTCCACTGCTATAACTCGGCCTGCAGACCCTGGGCATATCTCAATGCACAGATTAGAAAGCAGTTAGGCAAGGAACTCAGCCTGGTAAGTTATATTTAGCACAAGCTAAAGTAGCTGATGCCCTGAATAAAGATAAAAAATGCTTTCCCACCACAGTTTGATTAGTAACCAGCTGGTAAACAGCTAGTGGCAGAAGGAACCGACAGGAAATGATAAGGTTTTTGCAGGACTGACAGGCTGTCTGTATGAGCAGAGGAAAGTAGCTTCCAGGTTTCTGGACTGGGCAGCTGACAGCAATGGTACCATCGTTTAGAGGGGAGCAGGGACTCAAGAGCTCCTTTCAACATATAAAATGGGCAGGGTGGTGGTGGCATAGGCCTTTAATTCCAGCAATTGGGAAGCAAAGGCAGGCAGATCTCTGAGTTCAAGGTCAGCCAGGCTACAGAGTGAGTTCCAGGACAACTAAAGCTACAGAGGAAAAAAGAAAAGAGGAAAGAAAGATGTGGGCTTGCCATAAAAATTCCAGAACATTTAAAACCATGGGAATGATAGAGAATAGAACCCCTAGGTTAGGCATGGTGACTTACACCTACCTATATTCCCAACACTCAGGAGGGTAAGACAAGTTCTAGTCCAGTCAAGCTAACATGTGAGGCCCCGTCTCAAAACAAAACAAGATGAGAAAGGAGGAGTGGGATGGGCGGGGAGAAGAGCCCTGGAAACAGCCCACCTTAGTTTTCAGAGGCTAAACAGAAGCCAGCGGAGAGGGCAGTGACAAAACAGCTTAAGAGCTGGAGAGGGCAAGGGGAGCACTTCAGGAAGTGGCAGGCTGCTGAGATAATGAGACAAAGTTGGCAGCACAGAGGACAAGGAAGGTCTACAGAACGGAGCACTGCAACAGTGTGCATAAGCCGAATGGCAGTCCAGTGTGGTGGCTCAAGCCTGGAATCTCAGCACACAGGAAACTGAGGTAGGCAATATGCCGCAAGTTTAAAGGCAGCCCAGATTATACAACAAGCTCTAGGCCAGACAGATTAGAGGGTAAGACCCAGTCTCAACAAATGAATGGGTTCCAAAGCAGTTAGCTTATCAGTCGTCTATTTTCTGTATTCCCATATTCCCATCCCTTCAGCAAATCTGACTTCCTGCTTTATTATATAAACTATTTGTCTACTAATTGTCAGTTTAGGGTATTAAGTCTGTAAAGTCAGTTTTACTTAAAAAACAAAAACAAAACAAAACAAAAAACCCTCCCTACCAGATAGTGACTAGCCTCCTATAACATTTGGGGAACTAATAGAATTCTATCTATAGCTATCTATATATCTTTATATTCTGTTATTGTTACTCTATTTGAAGCAGGTCTCCTTCTATAGCACAGGCTGGCCTGGAACTCATGACCCTCTTGCTTCAGCCTCCTAAACTCTAGTATCACAGTACTAGCTTAGCCTAGTATTTCACATTTATTCAATTTATTCACAACTTCATTAGATACTAAAACTCTCTCAATACACCTCAGTAGTATAACACTTGCCAAACATGCGGGAAGCCTTAAATTCATTCCCCAACACTACAAATAAAGAACAAAACACTTTGCAAATAAAAACAGTGATACATGCCTCTAATATCACACTCAAGCTGTAAAGGCAGGTGGATCACCTACCAACTGAGCTACAGAGAGATGTTATCTTAAAAAAAAAAAAAAAAGTGCTGAACAAAGTCCTGAGTGCAATCCCTAACACCACAAAACCCAAACAGCAAAACTCAATCAAGGCATCAAGGATACACACCTCTAATGTCAGTACTAGGGAGACCAAAACAGGAGGACCAGAAGTTTTGAGGCCAGCCTAAGTGTGGTGGACTGAGTCAGAATGTCTCCCAGAAGCTCAGATATCTGACTGTTTGGTTCCCAGGTGGTAGACTGTTAGGAAGGATTAGGAGGAGTGGCCTTGTTGGAAGAGGTGTGCAATGGGGTGGGTTTCAGGTTTCAAAAGCCCAGTGTCTCTCTTCCTGCCTCATGGCTGTCTATTAGAATATAAACTCTCAGCTACTGCTTCAGTGTCATGCATGTACACCACCATGCTTGCTACAATGATGATCTAAAACTGTAATGTTTTCTAATTTGCCTTGGTCATGGTACTTCTTTATAGCAACAGAACAGGACTAACACACTGGGGTACATCGTGATATTGCCAGAGAAACAAAGCAAAACTTTTGTGGTTGATCCAAATACACAACACTACTACTGTGGATGTAGCTCAAATGGCAGAGTACTTGCCTAGCATGCACAGGGTTCTAGGTTCGAACCCCACGGAAAGGAAAAACACACAAAACGCCTCTTATTAAATGTTATTCAAATCTCCTCATGTGAAGTTTTATATATCCAGTTTTAAGATATCCTCTGAAAGTCAGCTGATGGTGGCACACACCTTTAATCATCCCACCACTCAGAAGACAGAGGCAAGCAGATCTCTGTGAGTTCCAAGCCACCAGCCTAGTCTATATAATGAGTTTCAGGACAGCCAGGGCTACACAGTAAGACCCTGCCTCAAAAATACAAAAGGAGAAAGGGGGAGGAGAAGGAGGAAGAAGAGGAGAAGAAGAAGAATCCCCTGAAAGCAACCCGATAATTCCAACATTCCAAAACTCTATCTGTATGTCCTAGAAATGAAAGATAAGATGGCTAAAGTATTCCTTTCCATAAATGAGATCACACATGAATTTTTCCACTAGGAACCTACCTCCTTATAGTCCCCATTTCTGTTGAGTCGATAGCCCTCAGGAGTGTGGAGCTGCAGGGTTGTACTATTGATTACTTCTACACAGCATTCTTGATCAGGAAAGCTCAGTGGGCGTACCCTACAGTACACCTAGAAAAAGAAAAAGGTGTTCAAACAAGGTTGGCTCTTTGCCCGATTTTCTTTTCCGCTTTTCTGTTTGTTTCTTTTGTTGAGACACAAGTTCTCAGTCTGTAGGCCAAGGTGGACAGGCGCTCTCAGCAATCTGTCTGCTAGTCTCCAGGATGCTGGGACTGTAGGCACACACCTCTGTGAATGTTCACCACACACTTGACTTTCCATTTAAGTTCTGTTTATTCATCTACAAACATAAATTCCAGAGTCACGAAAAACAAATCTACAGCTCAGAATGGTCGAATGCAAAGATGCATTAAATCAAAATAAGTTTAGGTTAAAATATCAAACTGTACAGTAATCTCTTCACTGTTGTGCACAAATAAAATGGTAACAACATAAAAATCTCTCAGAATAGCTGAAAAAGCCATTCTTTAGAGTTGGGTGTCATTTCAAATAGCCAGCTCAGGTGGGTATGGTAGCACACTTTGTAATCACAGCACCTGGAGGGTAGAGCTCATTTGGGGAAACCCTGTGCAGCTGTGCTCACAGCAGGTGGTACAGTTGGGAGCCAGAGACCCTCTGCAGGGGTGGGGGTATTCAGAAACTTCCCCTTTTCAGAAAGAGGTATTAACTAAATTGAGTTATTCTGCACTAGTCTCTATGAACTTTGGGTATGGGCTTCTCCTTGAGAACGTGTCAGTTACCACACACAGGTGGGAGAGGGCTAAGACCTGAGGAAAAAGTCCCCATCCCCACCCCATCCCAAAGAGTAGAACCTGCTGAGAGAGACCATTTAACCTTTCAAATCTAATTAGTGATAATAGGTTTGCAGTCAACAACTAAAGAGTTCCTTTAGAGAAAGCAAACTTCCCAGCTAAAACCAGCTTTATACAATTTAGTACGTGGATTTAACTGTGTGCTCTTTAACCAGACTTTCACATTGCTTTCTTCCCCTTTCAAGCACACATATACAAGACAGAAATGGACTAAAGAAAGAAACACACACACACACACACACACACACACACACCTTACCCCCACTGGATCTTTAAGGTTTGTCTGAGATCCTTTTTTTATTACAGGTTTCCTGACCGCCTTAGCCTTCCTGGTTAAAAAGAAAAACAAAAACACATAAATTTCAATTCAATACTAACATAGAAGACATCACAAATTCTAACAAATTCTAACTTCCTAAGGCTTAAAAAATCATTTCCCAGCAATCCCAAAATACTGCACAGCAAATAACATGAATATAAACAATAAACTGTAGTAGAAAAATGTGGTATATGTAGTCTAACTCATTAAAATTTCGACTGGGAAAATACACTTTTGATACCAGAAGTACCCAGGGGAACCTTTGGGTAGGAAAAGTAGATTATTCACAATGCTGAAATGTCTTGCTATTTTAAGTAAACAATATAAAAAATTATTTTGATTAATTTCAAAATTCTCTATCATTTAACTTTTTTTCTTTCTCATGTATAGGTTACAAGCATATCAAAAGATTCATTTAGACTGTAGATTATTAAAATTCTTTTCTCAGTAGAGTCACACGTAAAACAGAAGCAAACCAGAGTCCGGCGATATACTAGGGCAGGTATCCTTAAGTAAATATAAAGACTGACGTTTCCTCATTTTAAAAAGTTCCGTTTTTTTGTGTGTGCGTGTGAAAGTAACGATTTCTAAAGCCAGCCCTCCTTCGCAGTAAAAGTGTAACCAGGATATGGCTCTCCTGAAGAGTCTAGGAATACTGAGGAATGTGGGCGTGGGAGATAGAGTAGGCGTGTGGGACGGCCTGGGGACAGAGATAGCGCAAGGTGGCCCGGCTGCAGAAGGACCCTGACCTCAAGGCTAGAACTAGGGAAGGGATGCCGACAGAGCTGTGGAGACTCAACTCCTCCAGGTGCCAGCGCGCACCCCGGCTGCGCGCCGCCCGGGGTCCCCAGACCTGCCACCTGCCCAGCGGGCCGGGAGGAAGGAAGCTGGGGAAGGATGGGCAGCCCAAAGGATGGCAACCCGAGGAGGTGGTGGCAGACAGCCCCGGATTCGGAGGCAGCCTTCGCGGGCTGAGAGCACTGGGAGGGCGCTGGCACACCGGGGTCGCTAGCCACCAGAACTCTGCGGTGCGGAGCTTCGGCCTACACGTCCAGACTTCAGCTCCCGGGCAGCCCCCAGTCTCAGCGTGAGGAGGGCGGCGACCACCCCCCCCCCCCGCACGCAGTCCTCCCACCACTACTCACGCTGACTTCATGACCGCAGGCTCCGTGCTATCCTGTCGCGCGCGCGGGACGTCCGGCTCCGACCGGAGCAAGGCTGGCGGGAAACTAAGCCGTGCAAACCGCGGCCGCGGGGACCGGGACTCAATCTGAGGAGAGGCCGGCGGCGACGCTGCAAGCCCAAGTGTGCGCCCGCCCGGCGCATTTCAAACAGGCCAATCAGCGGCCGCCTGCGGCGAAGGGGCGGGGCCTCGGGGAGCGCTGGCAGGGCCAGCAGGGGCGCTCGTCTCCTTGGCAACCCAAGGGCGCCAGCCGGAGGCTGAGGAGGGCAGCGCTGGAGAAAAACCTGAGAGGGGAAATCCCGGCCCTTCCGCCCTTCCGTTCTGACGCAGAAACTGAGGTCTCCCTGTCTTTGTCCTGAGAACCTCCAAGGAAGTAAAGCTGTGGTCGGGTATGTTCTACTCTCAGGCTGGCCGCTGGCTACCACGTCATTTTATTCATTTTATTGTATTTTATATTTTTTATTTTTACCTTTACTTTTAGTTCTACGTTTACATTTTATCTTACTTTTGATATTAATTTTGAGACAAGAGTCTCTTGTATCCCAGGCTGGCCTCACACTTACAGTGTAGCCCTCAGAATGATCTTGAAGACTATACCAACTTGGCAGACAACCTGTTGTAAGTTCCTTTCTCTGGGTTCTCCAGTTTCTCTCTCTCTCTCTCTCTCTCTCTCTCTCTCTCTCTCTCTCTGTGTGTGTGTGTGTGTGTGTGTGTGTGTATTTCATGGTGCTGGGGATCAAACCTAGAGCCTCACAATGTTAGGCAAAGGTGATACCACCAAGCCACACATCCTTAACCTTGAAATTCTTGATTTTGATGTTTCCTGGATATACAGAGATGAATAAAATCTACCCACTGCCCTTGTGCAACCACCATTTACCCTTTGCCTTCCACAAGTTGATTCTCATTTAATCCCTGCCCCCATGCTGACGATTTCCCAGGGAGTAGCCACACCCGAGTTCTGTGACTCAAGCTCCACTTAGAACTTCCTTTAGGGCCAGCACTGATAAGGATAGCCAGTTTAATATCCACAGTTTAATGTCCATATTACTGGATATTATTCCTTCCAATATTTACTGTTGCAAACTGCTTCAATGAATAAACCTGAAAATGCACCTGTGGATGGGTCGGATAAATTTCCAGAAGCAGATAGAAAGCTACCAGGCTTTGCTACCATCACCTTCCAAAACCGTTCCAATTGACCGCACTCTCACCTCTAAATCACAGGTCTGGGAGAGCCCTAGGGTGGGTCTTCGCCCTTTGCTTGAGACCCTCAGTGGGGCCCTGAGGCTAGTCTTCCTGTTCAATTGCGTCACCTCTCACCTGTCCCAAGCCCAATGCACATGCTCGGAACGTTTCTGCCCACAGTCGAGTCTCTCTGCTCTCTCTCAGTCTTCCTTTCCTCTGAGAATGCCTTACCTTCTCTGGATCCCAGAGCCCCTGCCGCCCCTCACTGCACCATTGATTGCAGCATCACGCCCACGCAGTGCCCAGCCCCTGTTTATGGAGTCCTCTCCCTGCGTATCCCCCCTCAGTCTCGCTAGATGGCATTGTTGCACGCTCCAGCATGGCCCTAGGCGTTGAAAGTGATGGAGGCTCTCCCATGCTCCATCTGTAGCTTTGACTCATGCTGGCTTTTCGCTCTCTTGCTCCTGTCCATCCATAGTAAAGCTCTCTAACTCATTCATTTTCTTAAAAGTACAATCACTATAGCCCTGAAAGATCTGCACTTCTCTCTAGAATTATTGATGTAGACCAGAACAAGTAGGGAAAAGAAGACAAAGTGTATCTGGGAGATTTTTTTTTTAATGAAGAAATATTTTTATACAATATATCCTGATTACACTTTTCCCCTCCCACAACTCTTCCTAGATCCTCATGAACGCTCCGCCCACCCACCTACATGCCCTTTCTTTTTCCCCCCTTTAAAAAAAAAAAAGCTGGGCAGTGGTGGTGCACAGCTTTAATCCCAGCACTTGGGAGGCAGAGGCAGGCAGATTTATGAGTTCGAGGCCAGCCTGGTCTACAAAGTGAGTTCCAGGACAGCCAGGGCTACACAGAGAAACCCTGTCTCAAAAAAAAAAAAAAAAAAACCAAAAAAAAAAAGGGGGGGGGAGAAACTCACACACAGACAAATCCACAAAAACACAGACTGGAGACCATCATATACACACAAAAGCTCAATAAAACAAAAAATACACACAAAAGCGCAATATGCCTTAACAAAGCAAAATGAAGCAAAAAGTCTACAAAAATATCAGTTTGTTTTGTGTTGGCGGCCAAGTTACTGCCGGGCATGGGGGGAGGGGGCTGCCCATAAGTGTGATTTATATACACAATGGAGACTCCATTGGAGAAACTAACATTTTCTTTGCAAGCAGATAACCAGGACAGTTAGCCTCTTGGCTACAGGTGAGAGCCCTCCCTCCCTCCCTCAGCACTGGTACCCAGCAGGCTTGTGCCCCTGCAAAGGTCCCTGTGAGTCCCTATGTGTGCCAGCCCTGTTGTGGCTAGAAGGCTGGAGTCATCACACCCTCTGGCTCTTTCAAGCTACACATCCCCCTCAGCCCTGAGGCTGAGTTGAAGACATCCCATTTAAGACTAAATGTTCTAAAATCTCTCGCTCTCCCCACGTTATCCAGGGGTGGGTATCCGTGTTAGTTCCCATCTACTGTAAGAGGAAGCCTCTCTGTAGGCTGAGTGAGACGCTGGGGAGTCATTTTATTGCTATGTTTCCTTAGCAGAATAATAGAGAATAGTAGCCAGGCGTGGTGGTGCATGCACTCGGGAGGCAGAGGCAGGCAAATTTCTGAGTTCGAGGCCAGCCTGGTCTATGAAGTGAGTTCCAGGACAGCCAGGACTATACAGAGAAACCCTGTCTCAAAAAAACCAAAAAAAAAAAAAAGAGAGAGAGAGAGAGAGAGAATGGTATTTGGTTTTCCCTTAGGCCACTCTTAGGCTCTTGGCCACCAAAGCAGTATTGGGCATTGGATCCCATCGGATCCCACCAGATCCATCTTGTAAAGTGGGCCTTAACTGGGAGACTTTTTTTTGGTTTAGTTTTTTTGTTTGTCTTTTGTTGTTGGTGGTGGTGGGGTTTGTGTGTGTGTTTTGGTTTGGGCTTTTCAAGACAGGGTTCCTCTGTTAGCCTTGGCTGTCTCAGAACTCTCTGTAAACCAGCCTGGCCTCAAACTCATAGAGACCCGCTTGCCTCTGCCTCCCGGGTGCTGGCATTTAAGGTGTGTACCTTCACCACCAGGCTGGGAGGCTTCTTAGAAAGTCAGAATTGATGGCTCAGTGGTTAAGGGTGATCACTGCTCTTTCAGTTGAACCAAGTTCTGTTCCCAGCACCTACTTTTTAGGCTGTTAGCTACCACCTGTAAATAATAGCTCCAGGGGGTCCAACATCCTCCCTGTTCTCTAAGGGTACCTCTATTCCCAGGCATTTCTGTCCTAGACAGACACATATTTTATATTGACCACATTGTTTATATATAATTAAAACATAAAAATAAGTCTTTTAAAAATGTTTTATTTTGCCAGACAGGGATGGCGCATGCCTTTAATCCTAGCACTTGGGAGGCAGAGGCAGGAGGATTTCTGAGTTCCAGGACAGCCTGGTCTACAGAGTGAGTTCCAGGACAGCCAGGGCTACACAGAGAACCCCGGTCTCGAAAAGCCAAAAAAAAAAAAAGTTTTATTTTATGAATGTTTGCCTGCTTGTCTGTCTGTACACCATGTGTGTGTAGTACCCAAAGAGGCCAAAGAGTGCATCAGATCCCCAAGAACTAGAGTGAGAGATGGTTGTGAGCCACCATGTGATGCTGGGTACTGAACCCAGGTTCTCTGTAAGAGCAGTAAGCTTTTGCCAGGCAGTGGTGGTGTACGCCTTTAATCCCAGCACTTGGGAGGCAGAGGCAGGTGGATTTCTGAGTTTGAGGCCAGCCTAGTCTACAGAGTGAGTTCCAGGACATCCAGTGAAACCCTGTCTCCAAAAACAAAACAAAACAAAAAAAGAGCAGTAAGCTTTTACTGCGGAACCATCTCTCCAGCTGTCTAAAACACACATCTTCTTTGTCTTAATCATTTTGAGGAACAGGCAATGGAGCTAGATTGCTTGTATAGCATTCACAAAGTCCTGAGTTCGATCCCCAGAGCCGTATAAACTGGGTTTGGTGGAATATGCCTGTAAACAAAGTGCTTAGGAGGTGGAGGCAGACAGAGCCAAGAAGTTCATGTTGATTCTTAGCTCGAAAGCCTGTTCAGGGCCAGCCTTGGCTACAGTATACTGTCTGAAAAGAAAAACAACAAAACCAAGTCAGGCTGCTGGGTGTGTTTGTGCACACCTTTAATCCTAGCACTCAGGACAGAGGCTGGTAGATTTCTGTGAATTTGAAGCCAGCCTAGTCTACATAGGAAGTTCTAGAACAGCCAGGACTATATAGAAAGACTGTCAAAAAAAAAAAAAAGACAAAAACTGTTAAATGTGAGGCATAGTTTCTATCTCACAAATGTATCCCATGCTGCCCCTTCCTCGTAGGCACCACCCCCACCCCCATCCCTTGACAACCACTTCTCTGACTCCCTCCCCTGATGTGGACTTTTCCAGTGTCCTCTTCTATCCAGCAGGAAATTTACCCCTGCATTGCATGCACCAGCAGTTTGTACCTTGTCATTTCCAAACAGCACTGCATTGTACAAACGCTTGAAGGTTCATCCAGAATTTAACTTTTTCTCATTTGGGCAATTATGAATGAAAGAGCTATAACTTGCATAGAAAAGTGTATTCGCACACACACACACATTTTCTTTCTCTTGGGTAGGACTGTGGGTCTGGTGAATTATTCCTTTAATTTCTGGGCAAGAGGGCCTATGCAAATCATTGAAAGGGGTCTGGCACTACAGATGCTTAAAACTATATTTTGTTCCAAGTACACAGTGTGATGGTTAACTACAAGTCACTAAAACACCCAGAGAAGCAAGTCCAGCTGTGGGAAGCCTATAAATGCCAATGAAGAGCAACTGCAGGAGCTCAGGTGTGTGAGGAGGAGATAAAATGGAGACAGGGCCATCCTGTAATGATGTCACCCTGAATGGCTGCTTATCATCTGCATTGCAAACACTGTCTCTGGTTCCCTGGCTTCTGTCCAGTGAGGGGTTAGGCATTTATCTTCTACCTACTCCAGAAACAAGATCAGGTAGATGGGCCTGGATAATAAACCCACATGGAATAAATATAAACTTGTAAGCCACATTTCAAATGTATAGCATACACAGGAAGTAGAACTAAACATCCCAGTAGTTAGACTGCGTGGACCAGTGCTCCTCAACCTTCCTGACGCTGTGACCCTTTAATACGGTTCTTCATGTTGTGGTGACCCACTCCCCCCCAGCTATAAAAATATTTTCATTCATATTTCATAACTGGAATTTTGCTACTGTTATGAATCATAATGTAAATGTTTTCCAATGGTCTTAGGTAACCCCTATGAAAGGGTTGTTCGACCCCCTTGGGGGTCAAAACCCACAGGTTAAGAACCAGTAGCTTAGACTATTAGACTATTCTGGACAGAAGGAAACTGAGACGCAGCAAAGTTATGACACCCTTTCTCACCCTGGTATGGCTGAGAGTGAAGCATGCCCCACCCTCAAGGACTGAGCAAGTTAGAAAATACATCCTGGCTAGTCAGCTGTTGAGAGCACATCTCCCACTACTGCAGAAGGGGCTAGGGACTGGTAATGCTTCTAACATTTTCCAATATATTTCTGAACCCAAAATTATGTTTTTGTTTTTTCTTTAAAAAGTAGGGTTGGAGCTAGTGAGCTGGATAAGCCAGTAAGGATGCCTGACCCCAAGTCTGATGGCCCAAGTGTGACCCCCCAGGACATGTTTTCACTCTCATGGGAGATCTAGCAGTGAGTTTAAAGTTTTGCACTGGGTGAATCTTATGCATAAGGTCCCAGGTTCCATTTCCAGCAGTGTCAGGTGGTGGTGGGGGGTCACCTGAGGACTTTTTGGAATAGCCCAGTATCCAGCACCTCTCCCCCCATGCATCTTATATGTCAGCATGCTTAGGACTCAATGTGTTGTTCATTTACACGGTTGGACAACATTTAGACAGGGTGAACTAAGGTATCTTTGAGCTCCTTTTCATCTACTCTTCAGGGAGGCTGAAGCAGAGCCAGTTCTAGAAAGCAGATGCTTAGACAAGATAGCAGCAGATACTGCCTTGCCCGAGGTGCTTGCTCAGAGCTGCTCAGGAAAGCCCTGGGGCTATCTCTCCGGGGAAGAATCGTTGCTGTCATTGTCTTCCAGAGTGCGTTGGACAATCCTGGAAGGACTGGCCTGACTCCTCTCCTTCTCTGCTGGCCCCAAGGCACAAAGTGTCTGCCCACTAGTCACCAGCCAGTCTGGCTCCTGTGGCCCTTTGAAGCCTCCACAGAGCTGTCAGCTTATCAGAGTGGCCATGCAATCCTCTAGGCTACCTTTTCTCCTGGCTCCCTAGGTCTGTTTCCTTGGCAGAGATTTTTTTTTTCCCTACTTATCTGCCCAGCCAGTGGTAGGCTCGCAAAGGCAGGCCTAGCAGGATTCCCTCACGTCTCTTTTCCAGAGTGTCAGCCCTGCACCTACCGTTTTTGGTATTGTTTTTCCCGTGGGGAACCCCTGTAAAAGGGTCATTTGACCTGCAACAGGGTTGTGACCCACCAGTTGAGGGCCACTGAACTTGAGTGATCACTGTTAATTACCTAATAAATCCCAGACTGGCCTTAGACTCACTGCAGAGCTGAACCTGGCCTGATCCTCCTGTCCCCACCCCCCAAATGCCGGGATCACAGGCATGTACACCGTGCCCAGCTTATGCAGTGCTTAGTATCAAAGCCAAGGGCTTCATGTATGCCAGGCCAAAACTCTACCAACTGAGCCACAAGCACAGCCCAACTTTATACCTCCCCCCACCCACCCACACACACACACTATAAAACTGGAGCTGTGGGAAACGTGCAGTATATAGGGATGCCACTGAGAGTGTCAGATTATTGCTAAAGAACAAAATTAGTTATGCAGTTTGCTATTAATGTACCAGAAATTTACCAGCCTATATAACTGTATCACTCACTCTCCCTTCCCGAGGGGAAGATAACTGATACTAAAATAATGAAACCTTATTTCTTGACCACTCACATCCAAAATATAATTGGTCCTTGTCATTAGAGGGTGAGGCTATGGGCTGCTGGCAAGGTCACTGACATAGCTGAGCTGCTTAATCCTGGAGGGTGTGTTATAGGACAAGAGGATATTCCAGAGTCAACAAAGAATATCCAGCATTGTGATGGACAGCCCCCCAAAGTTATCACCAGGTACAGATCAGGGGCTGGTGGGCTTCTGTTAAAATTTGTTTTGTATCAGCATTTCTGAACTCCCTGAAAACACTATAAAACGATGTACTTTAATTACAAATGCAACAAACAAGGGATTTGGCACGTTTGGTATCATGAGCCTTAATAACAGTTTCTCCAAAGACAACAAATTAATCCAGAACAGATCTGTGATAGCTGCACTCGTGCTGGTAAATGAAGTGCACAGAGTCTAGGTGAGGGTGAGTGTGCCTGGACACACTCACCCGTGCTTATGCGTCTAGAACCAGAGGCTGATGTCAGAATGTCTACTCCATTGCTTCCCCACCTTGCTGAGACAGAACCTCTCACTAAGCTGCTGTTTGGATACCTACCAGCACCTGCCTATCTTTGTTCCCAATGCTGTGGTTACAGGTATATGCAGCCACACCTAGGTTTCCATGGTGTACGTGGGGGCTGAACTCACCTTGATGCTTGCACATCTTGCTGTCTCCACTCTATGATATTTTTAAGGCAAAATGAGGAAGATGCCATGTTGTATAAGAACACAACAGTATTTGGTTGTAAGCATCAATAACAAGGTAACGTTGGTCCAAGGATGGACAGGCAGCTATGGTTAGCAGTCCCTGCACAAGTATTATCTGTGGAAGGCTGAAGGGAGTGTTGCACAAGGCTATGGCCCTTAGCAGAGTTGGCTTTTGGGTTTTTGCTGTTCTTGTTGTTCTGTTTTGTTTGTTTGTTTATTTATTTATTTATTTGGTTTTTCGAGACAGGGTTTCTCTGTATAGCCCTGGCTGTCCTGGAACTCACTTTGTAGACCAGGCTGGCCTCGAACTCAGAAATCCGCCTGCCCCTGCCTCCCAAGTGCTGGGATTAAAGGCGTGCGCCACCACGCCCGGCTATTGTTTATTTTTTTAAGCAGGGATTTAGTTGGGCGATAAGTTCAGAAGGCAAATTGGCATCCGCCATGCATGGTAGGGAAGGCACAGATCCTGAGTGTGAGGCTGGCCCAGCAGTCAGGAGGCTGGCAGGCAGGAGGCCAGCTGACCACGCTTCCTCTACACACAAGACGCTGGCATTTTAAAATCAGTGTGCACATCCGAGAGCCTCGCCTTCAAGCCTCTTGGCTTTATTTACTTTTTAGTCTAGGGTTTAACCTATGGTACTTCATTTTCATTTAACCAGTTAAAAAAATATATCAAGCCAGGTGTGGTGGTGCACGCCTTTAATCCCAGCACTCGGGAGGCAGAGGCAGGCGAATTTCTGAGTTCGAGGCCAGCCTGGTCTACAAAGTGAGTTCCAGGACAGCCAGAGCTACACAGAGAAACCCTGTCTCGAAAAAAAAACAAAACAAAACAAATTATGTATATATATATATATATATATATATATATATATATATATATATATCAATAGTAGAAGACCCTGGAGAGAAAACAGGGACACACATGTAGATGGCAAGTTGCTGGAGCTTTGATCAAGTTGTAAATGAAAGACATCACAAATGTCTTCAGCATCTGCCCCCGCCCTCCTGTGCTGGACTTCTGGGGAAGTGCTGCTGTCTACATTTCCCACATTTCCTACATTTAATGTAGGAAAGCAGAACCCCTAGTTTACCCCAG
>LR750162.1:89759-172274 GCA_902729485.2 Mus minutoides | reverse complement strand
TATATATATATATATATATATTTCATATATGTTATATGTGTGTGTAACTTCTGTTCTAGAGAACCCTGCCTAATAACACCTTACTGTATTTATAGAAATCAATATATGAAAACTAAATAAGCAAAAGTCCTCTTCTAAAGCAACTTATGCATCAACCCCATTTTCCAAAGGAAACTGTTGGGGACCCTTGCTCTCCCAGAGCTAACTCTGATGTCAGCAGCATGAGACAAGCCAGCCACATTTTCTGTCCACCTCTTCCCAAGTGCATCTGAATGGGCCACAGCACGAGGAGTGGCTTCAAATATCCCTCTTACCAAGTCTCAGGGCTTCCTGTAGGGCAAGGCTAACCAGACGTGGCAAGCACCCTTCCCTATCACCAGGGGATTTTTACCTTTAGGCCTGAGAGGACAGACTTGAAGTGACTTGGAAAAAAAAATGTGGAGAAGCCAGAGTGACCAGTATTTGCCACACCCCTGCCTGCACCTGGGTCCCAAGCCCTCATCTACAGCTTCCTTAAGGTGGGGCTGGAGTGGGCAGGCAGAGGCCTGGGGCCTCCAGTCCCTGACCTCTGACCACTTTGTAGAATAAGCTCTCAAGAGTTTTGCTAGCTAAAGTCCCTTCTGGTAGGACAAAGGAGGAAGGAAAGAGACTCTAATCAGATCACACAAAGCCTATCTGGCTCCATCTCTGAAGCAGGTGGAGAGGAGGCTGGCTCCAGGCAGGGACAAAAGTGGCTTGGTGAGAACCTAGGTGCTTGCTGTGGTGGGGACAGGAACTGGCCTTCTGAGTCTCACAGTATCTAGTTAAGGAACTCTGTACTGAAGGCTTGTCACCCTCTACAGAAGCCACCCAAGGGTGCTGCAGTGGTTAATATTGTCAGTGTCACAGTCTCTAGAAATACCCAAGAGGACCCCTGTGTGTGTCTCTGAGAGTTTCTGTGGTTTAACAGAAAAGGGAAGAGTGGCCATTCCATGGGCCACTGAATGCCAAGAATGCAAGCCAAGTACCAGCGTTCATCTCTGCTCCCCGACTGTGGGCACAACTCGACTCACTGCCCCATGCTGCGTCACCGCGCCTTCCCTTTCCTGGAGAGTCATACCCTCAAAGCATAATCCAAAAATAAACCCTTGAGTTTATGGTCACAACAACAGAAAAGTTAGGAACACAGGTGCCTTCCTTCCAGCCATTGTCAGAGACAGGTGGGAAGACCCACTCCCACACCCCAAGCTGGAGAACATTGCAGCTTGAGGAACTTCTGTGCTCTGACCTCTCTCCCAAACACATGCCCTCCCTCCAGTGTCACATGGCCTCTGTGAGTGCTGGAACAGCTTTGGAGTTCCTGGGTCAGGAGGTCTGAGGTTGGACCCGGAAGTTGCAGTCTCAGGCCCTTCTGCTGCTGGTGTTGGTGAGAGACACAGCTGGGACCCACCCACAGCTCCACATGACCCCAGGCTCTCCGGTCACCATGTTTAAAATAGACTTTCTCCTCTACACAGCTGCCTGCTGCCTGGTAACTTTAGTGTCACCTGCAAACCCATCTTCTTCCTCCCTGTATCTGTCCCCCAATGTCCGTGTTGTGCTGAGAAGTCAGACTCTAGACATTAACAAGATGGTTGCTCATTGGATTGCCTATTTGTGCCCCTCCTCCCTGTCCCTGGCAGTGCAGTAGCCATACAAAGGATGGCTTCAATCGAGGTATAAGGTAGGTCACTGTACCTGTCACTCGCTAAGGCCTACGCCTGATGACTCTCTCAGGGGTCACTCCTCTCCAGATACCCTTGCCCTGTAGCTATACACACAGTTGGGACAGTCGCCCCCACCCCTGACCCGCCACACTCACCAATGTAGTCAAAGCGTCCAGGGGCCAGTCGCTCTGGCAGGTGAGCAGAGTACAAGAAAGAGGCCAGGAGAGTCATGACCATGTGCTTCTGGTGGTACAACAAGGCTTCATTTCTTGAACTCTCCCCTGGGAACAGGAAGAGCTGCAGGTGTTTGAAAGAACAGATGGTCTTGAGAAAAAGCCAGACCCACACCTCTCAGCCCAGCAACACAAACTCCAGAGGGGATGTTGGGAAACGAAAAGGAAGAGGACAGAGAGAGGTTAGGGGGCAGAGGAAGGGAGGGAGGGAGGGAAGGAAAACCCTACTAGATATTGCTGCTCTTTCCCCCCCCCCTTTGGTTTTTCGAGACAGGGTTTCTCTGTATAGCCCTGGCTGTCCTGGAACTCACTTTGTAGACCAGGCTGGCCCCAAACTCAGAAATCTGCCTGCCTCTGCCTCCCGAGTGCTGGGATTAAAGGCGTGCACCACCACGCCCAGCTATTGCTGCTCTTTCTGGGGGATTAAATGCAGGCATTGTAGAGCAGTCCTATTGGCATCTGACTGCAGATGCACAGCTACAATACAGAGCTGAGTCTCAGAAGGAAGGCTTCAGGGCTTAGAAAGCAAGCTGGCAAAATGGTCACAGCCAGCAGGTCAGATACTACAAATGTGATAGGGAAAAAAAAAAAAAAAACCTTTAAAAAGAAAAAAAGTTTCTACATCATCAAAAGGGCTCACTATTCGGCCTAGCTTGGCATCTCAAGCTTGGACTCACTCCCTAAGGTAAAATGTTGGCAGTCCAAGGCCTGGGTAGGCTATGGAGCTTAGCTGAAAGGCAGCTTGAGCAACTTAGTGACATCCTGTCTCAAAACCAACCAATCAATACATGGTTGATAGGTGACAGGGCTCTGTGATTGAGCCTTGCCGAGCACACAGAAGACCTTAGGCTCCATACTCAGCATCCACCACCCCTCAATGTATGACTATTATATTGCTTCAAAGTTAAGCAGAATTTTTGTGTCATTTTTATAAATAACAAAAGTAGTTTCCCCTACTACGAGGAACCAAGCACCAGGCTAGCCACATGCATGCCTCGCCCTATCTGAGCTTTAGTAGGGACCTTTAGATTGAGTCCTTACCCTGTAGAAGATGGGGAGTGAGTCCCAAGTATAGGGGTAGGCGAAGGCCAGGACCCGGAGCAGCTTGCAGAGCCGGGGCTTCTGGAGTTCAAGAAACCTGCAGTCAGGGAGGATGGAAGCTTTTCAGGACCTCACACATGTGCCCACGGGTCATCAACAGAGGACAAGCATTTTTACATACTGTACAGTCATGCATGTACTAGGACCGTGGACCACAGCTTCTCACAAGCCTTTCTCATCCCTCCTACACTGGTGGAAATGACAAGATCTCAGCGAAGAAGGAGAAACTTGCTCTAAGAGCGTGAAACATAGTGGTAGGCAAACCAAGATGAGGGCAGAGGGGACCGAACAGCTGAGAAGTTTTAGATGGTGGACACCACAGAGACAGGAAGTGGCCTCAAGCACAAACCCCAGTCTCACATTCTACAGAAACAGAGATGAACCCAAGCAACTGGAACCACCCAGGTTGATGGCCACACAAAGACCTAGATTCAAGGAGGTACTGGATAATCCAGAGGAGTTACTAAAATGTTTATATCATGTACAGGAACACCGGCCTGGGAAGAGTGAATATGCAGAGGGTCTGTCTTTCTCTCTTCCATGAGCTATTCCACTACCCTCCAATGCAAAGACAGAATCCAAAAGGAATCCATTGCACTAACTGTTTAGAAGCAAGAGACAGGAACTTTCTAGACTGGTCACCACTGTGGACCTAGAGAGGGGCAATAGCTTTAGACCTTCAGCAGTACAGACACCAGGCAGGCTGGCTACCAGGAGATCAGGGTTTATCAGGGAGACCCCATACAAAACTACAGCTCTGGGGCTGTAGATGTAGCTCAGCTAGTAGAGTACCAGGATAGCATTCAGGAAGCCTTGGGTTCCATCCTCAGTACTCATAAGCCAGACACAGTGACACTTGCCTGTGATTCCAACACTCGGAGATCAAGGCAGGTGGATCAGAAGCACACAGTCATTTTTTTAAAAGATTTATTTTATTTATATAAATGCCATCTCTCTAGACTCTAGGTGGAGGGTCATTTTTAATATATTTTATATAGTGAATTTGAAGTCAGCCTGGTCTATAGGAGACCCTGTATTCCAAAACCAAAACAAGGGCTGGAGAGATGGCTCAGCGGTTAAGAGCACTAACTACTCTTCCAAAGGTCCTGAGTTCAATTCCCAGCAATCACATGGTGGCTCACAACCATCTGTAATGGAATCCGATGCCCTCTTCTGGTGTGTCTGAAAGTGGCTACAGTGTACTCATATAAATAAATAAAACATGAAACAAACAAAAACCAAGCCCAATTGCCTTTGTGATTACACTACAACACTGGGGAAGAGGCTGATGCACTGTGGCTCCATAGGGACACCCCAGATTCCAGCGCAGGCTGGACAGATCAGGATCATACTGCCCTGGCAGATTGCCTCTAAAGCTGTGTCTGACATGTCCCTCCCTCATAATGTTATAAGGACTTAAAGAAAAAAGGCACCACGGCCCTTAGAGTCACACACAGCCCAGCTACTAAACAGTTGCTCTGAAAACAAACCCCTCCCCTCTCATCACAGCTATGTTGGGGCAGAAGGTAAGAGCAAGAGAGGGCAGGTTCTGGGTGGAGGGTCTAAGGAGGAGCTGAGAACAGACACAGCTAGGATTTGGTCCAAGTGCCCCTGCCTGCCCCTGACAGGCCCAGCCTCTGTCTTTCTTCCCCCAGAGGCCCATAACCCCAGCAGAAGCTGTCCAACCGCAACAGGGAGGTTATGTATCTGCCGTGTCTGGGCCAGGCTCATTCCTAAAAGAGTGCTCCTTGTGGCTGGCCACTTACACGCAAAGAAAATCTGGCTCTGACTTGTCGAGGGCTGTGCCCCAAAGCATGGTTTCCTGTGACTTGTCACGGGGCCTGAAAAAGTACTTCCCCAGGAGGCAAATGAATCGGCCTCTCCAGCAGCAAAGCTTGGTCTGCATGGGGGACAAAAAGTAGAAGAAGCGAAATAGAAACAGAGGCAAAAATAAAACAAAAAACCACAGAAGAGGGGTCCACTCCCAAGGTGCAATTCCACATCTAACCACAGGATGTCACCACAGCCAGAGATTCCTGGAGGTAGCAGCCCTGGCCCAAGATGCCTTCAAAGCGAGATGCCTTCAAAGCAATGCCAAAAACAGCTGGTTTCCAGGACTTAGGACTGAGAACTCTGCCCACGAAGCAATTGCAAGGAAAGACTGGATTTGGGGAGAAGCCTCCCTTTAGACTAGGTTGAGTCAGTAATCCTAAGACAACCTGACATGACCTGCTTCTCTTGCTCTCTGTTCCACTCCACAGAGCAGTAGCAGTGTGTGTGTGTGTGTGTGTGTGTGTGTGTATACGCGTGCATCCGTGTGTCCTGCCTTTCCTGTTCCTGGAACCCTCTGAGGACACAACCTTATTCCACCCACTTTTCACATGGGTCCTAGAGCCCAGGCAGGCTTTGAGGTATGTTGGTTAGGTGAATGGGGACAGTAGCCCAGATGTGCTCTCAGGATCAGCAGAAACAAACTATGTCGTTGTCAAGGAGAGGAAGCCCCAAACATGGGGTCACAAGATATTCCTGGGTCTGTGCCGCATGCCTTCATCCAAACACTGCAGGCATGCTGAATATACAGCATCCACTGGTGGACCTGCATGGTTGGGGTGGGATGTGGGGCAACTCTGGACTAGAATAAAACAATGTATCCTGGTGGTAACAGGTAGTCAGGAGCTTTAAAAACTTAATTTAAAAGGCTGCAAACATCCTAATAGGCTGTACTCTGCGCTCTTGGGANGTTAATGTGCCTCTGACCAAGTATGCACCTCGCTTCACCCAGGATGGGGAGCCAACCCCTCTCCCCCATCATCTGTGGAGTTCCCAGGTCTCCACCATGGCGCAGGCACTGAATACCACACAGTTTAACGCCTCCTGGAATTAGAAGGACCCAGTGATCCAGGAGCAGAGATTTTATTTCCTGGCTCTATAGGTAGATTCAAGCTCCATCCAGCTTTCATGGAATTCTGTGATTTCCAAGAAGATAAGAGAGTCTTTCCTCGTCTTCCAAAAATACGAGAGAGCAGTTCCCCAGGGATGATGCCACAGAAAATTCAGTGGCACACACCAAGCAAGACACTTTGACTCCTAGGGACAGCAAACTATGCCTGCCTCTAGTCCTTCTCAAACATTCCGGCAAACGGAGGGGAACCTGGGTAAACCTATCTGATGCTGCAGAAAAATCTATCCCCCCCCCCAAAAAAAAACAAACAAAGAAAGACACAGTTTGGCAGGTTCCCCACAACCTGGGTGTCACTCAGAGCAAACGAGAACCAAAACCATACCAAAGAGGAAGCCCTTACTCTGCCTGCTTCTCCCCGGAGAGGGGACAGTACAGTTGTGGGTACAGAGGACACACATGCAACCCTAGTACGTCTCCTGACCTGCCACTTCCTAGCACTATGTAGATGGGGCTACAGTCACCTGGAAGGTTTCCTAAGCAACGGAGGAAGCCTGTGCTTTCAGACAGGTCACTTCTGCAAAGAGCAGTGTCAACTAGCACAGATACTCCCATGGCAACTCGGCTCACACTCCGCCCCACAGAATCTTGCATGAAAGGAACAGGACTAGAGACAGGGAGCTGGCGTGACTCATGGCTACACTCGAATGCCCTTCACAGTGCACCTAGAGATGCCATTCCCACCCATCCCTGTGAGAGGAGGGTAGCCTGGTTATGAGGACCTCTCCCTGTCCATGCCTGTGCAGGCATCCTCTGCATATGACTGAGGATCGGCTATGCAGAAGGGAGCTGTGTTGACCCCACTGTACAGGGGAGAGGACTGAAGTTTAAGGAACACACACAGTGACTTGCCTAAGCAGTAAAGCCATCTGTAGAACTTATAGGGACTATAAAAACAATTCTAGTGTAGGGTCACTCTTGTCTAAGTTATGAAGAATTTCAGAGCATCTGGTCACATTTGGGGCTTTTCCAAAGAGCCGAGTGCTGCCCAAGGGATACCCATGAAGTTCAGTGGGATAACTGATATTGTCAACTAGATAGAATCTAGAGTCACCATGGAGACCAATCTTTTTTTCTTCTTCTTTTTTTTTTTTTTTTTAGAGATTTATTTATTATATGTAAGTACACTGTAGCTGTTTTCAGACACACCAGAAGAGGGCATCAGATCTCATTATGGATGGTTGTAAGTCACCATGTAGTTGCTGGTATTTGAACTCAGGACCTTTGAAAGAGCAGTCAGTGCTCTTAACCGCTGAGCCATCTCTCTAGCCCTTTAATGTTTCTTTCTTTTTTTCTTTCTTTCTTTCATTTTTTTTTTAAACCATGGAGATAAATCTTGAGGTAGGCCTATTAGGAAGTTTCTAAATTAAATTAGTTGAAGTGGAAAGGCCCACCCTAACTGTGGTGACATCACACTGTAGGCTGGGGTCTTGAAGTGAGAAGAAATCATAAAGATAGCTGGTGGAACCATCTATCTGCCTCAAGCCCCAGCTGCTGTAACTTCTCAGCCTTGATAGACTGTGCCCACCAACTGTGAGCCAGAGAAAACCTGTCTTTCTTTAAGTCACTTTTGTCAGGTGCTTTGTCCTAGCAATAAGAAAAGCAGCTGATATGTCATATGACAGAAGCTCCACCTGGAGCCTTTTCTGTTGGGCTCTTCAACTGGCCCCCAACTGCCCATCCCATGCCTGCTAGGTACTCCCATGGTCTCTCCCACCACCGTCCCACCAAGATCAGAATATCCAGTACCTGGAGTAGCAGGAGAGGCCAGTGCTGAGAATGGTGTTCAGCACGGCCAGGGCTACGTAGCACTCATGGAAGGTACTGCAGACCAGTGCATCAGGGAATGTGTATGCAGAGTAGGCAATGGCTGAGCCTGAGGAAGAAACATTAGCCTTGAGACACAGGCCAGGCCACAGCTCTGTGAGGACCCCTGGGAAAGACTACCTCGGCCTTTATCTTCTGCATAGACCTATGAACTAGCCTACCTCCGTGTCTTCCCAGAATACCCTTCCCTTGCCTCTCTGTCCACCTAAATTGCATAAGGCTAGATGTAGGTGTGTGTGTGTGTGTGTGTGTGTGTGTGTGTATACGCGCGCGCACACACACACATTTTGTCTTTACAATCCTGTCCTATATAAATAAAGCTTACACTTATTTTATAAATGAGCATCTGGAGACACAGGGATATGTAGTAACTCATCTAGAGTCACACAGCAGAAAAAACAGAAATAAGCTTCAAACCCAGGCAGTTTGGAGACGATTCCCCGCTTCTGACCACAAGCTGCCACCAATGATTCCAAATTCATCTGCCCGTGGACAGGGTGCTCCCCTGAGAAGCTCAGCACCACAGGAAGGGAGGCCTCCAGGGACAAAGGAGTCATCTCGGTGAGCTGCAAGTGACCCACGATCATGTTTGGTTTGGAGCGTGAAAGAGGCAGCTATATCTAGATCTTCTAGAGAGACTAAAGGTGAAAGCTTTTGGTTGGAGGGACAGAACTATTACTGCCCATCTTGGTGTTGCTGAGACCTGCACCCTTACCTATGGGAGAGGCTGGATCTGGCCCCATTTCATCTGTTATTCTAATGCTGTGGTTCTCAACCCTGCTAATGCTGTGACCCTTTAATTCCTCCCGCCATGCTGACTCCCCCAACCATAAAATTATTTCCATTGTCATATTTCCATTGTCATTTCATAACTATAATGTTGCTACTGTCTCGATTCATAAAGTAAACATCTGTTTTTCCAGTTGTCTGAGATGACCCCTATGAAAGAAGTATCCTTGCCTCCGATGGGGTTGGGACCACTGTCCTAATCCACCAAGAACCTTGGATTCACAGCTACAGGCAGAGACAGGCCAGATTCAACTTTGGGCTTTCCTCCCATCCCATGGGAGGCTCTTCTGGTAAAGCCGAACCCAGGGACAAGGGACCACAGCTTGGTGGTATTCACTTGTATCCCAGTGCCAGAGAGGCAGGCACAGATGGTTAGGGAAACCCCTAGGCTCCCTAGCCAGGCATCCTAGTCTAAGACTTTCCAGTGATTGATCTGTCTCAAACAAGAGGGCAAGGCATCTAAAGGTCACCCAAGGTCCCCTCGCCTCCACACACATGTAAACAAACACGAGTGTGGGCAGAGAGAGTTGAGTAGCACCTTCCCAGCAAGGTGCAGAGTTCCCATGAGAGCTCGCCCAAGGAGCTCTGCTCCAGGGGACCAGGGAACCCCGCTGCAGACCCAGCGCTCAGGGAGCCGTCTGGACCATAGATGCTGATCCGGAGCTAAGATGTGCACCAAGTGCTACATCCAATGTGAGAGTAAAGGGGCCTCAGACCCACCTGAAAATACAGCAGGAGGAAACTGACCTGAGCCTCTAGGGGTCCTGTGGGGGATGGGTGTTTGAGATAGGTCAGGTAAAGGAGATCACTGTCAATCACAGCAATTGCTACCCTGCAAGATGGATTCAGACTCAAAAGCACTTAAGTTTGTTCATAAGTTCCTACATCCTGCTGTAGAGAATGAGCTTTGGGGAAGTTAAGTTCATCTAAGACTGATTTTGATTCAGGTGGCACCAGGCAGAATCTGGATCTCTTGAGTGCCACATTAAATATGTATCAGAGGGACCAAAGAGATGGAGTTCCGTTCCCAGCATCCACGTCAGTCAGCTAACAACCACCTGCAACTCCAGTGCCAGAGGACTGGCCTCCACAGGCACCCACACGTGTGGCACACAGACTCCAAATGCCCACTTTTACTAGAACCCAGGAAGCAGTTCAGCTGGCAGAGAGCAAGCCTGGCATGCACACAGTCCTGAGTCCTGTTCCCAGCACTGCATAAAGCAACCTAGAGGCACAAGCCTGTTTTCCCAGCACTCAGAAGATGGAGACAGGACCGTCAGAAGACAAGATCGTTCTTGGCTACATTAGCCAGTTCGAGGCCCTGTCTCAAAATGAAAGGAAAGTAGAGAGAGAGAAGGAAAGGAGGAAAGGAGAGAGAGACAGAGACAGAGACAGAGACAGAGATCCTTCAGGAAGCCACTGGGTTGAGGGATTAGACCTCATCTCAGGTAATATGAAGCCTGAAAGCCTTCCAGTGGTACGCACTGGCCTGGCAGGAAATGAGTCAGGAGCCTTGCAGGTGACATGGTGGATCTCCAGGGCAGAACCTCTGAGAACCTCCAGCTCAGCTGACATGGTTCATGGGAAGGCCTGAGTCTGATCACTGATTAGACAGGATGGGAAGTAGAGGTGGGGAGGAGGAACTCTAACTTATTGTTAGAGTTCTGACTTGAGCAAGCAGGACGTGGCACCCCTAGCCAGGGACCTGAGAGGAAGGGCAGGGCTAGGCCAAGTGGGGACAGCGGGGAGGAGAAGACTCAGTCAGCCCCAGCGTCAGGATCAGCTTCAGATCCAGAATTTGAAGATAAGATTTAGGGGCCCCGTGTCCAGAGATGGGAGGTTGCTCCTGGGTATGTTAGAGAAAAAGCCCCATGTTAATTCTGAGTTACTGACAACTCAGAGTGAGCCCAGCCATGGGGTAGAGGAGAGGAAAGAACTGGGAACGGATGAGGACAGGGGTGGGAAGGAGGAAGACATGGTGGGGCTGTGGCAACCATTTTTGTTTTAATGATTGGAGAGAACTGGACAGTGGAACATTGAGCAGTGTGTGTGTGTGTGTGTGTGTGTGTGTGTGTGTGTGAGAGAGAGAGAGAGAGAGAGAGAGAGAGAGAGAGAGAGAGAGAGAGAGATGCATGTAGATACTTGTGAAAAAGAAGTGGGAAAGGATGAGGGTAGCCTCCTCCTGGACAAATTCTTGCAAGAGAAGATACAATGGCTGGCTCTCACAGCTAGAGTGGGGCCAGGAGGGAGGAAGAAGCCAGCACCAGCATTTCAGAGGACAGATGAATGACCCTGTGGAGGAGAAAAGCAGGAGGAGGGGCTTCTTAGTCAGGCAAAAAAAGAGCCAGTGAAGACGGGAGCCCACCAGCCAGCGCAGCAGCCATTCTTCCTCTCCTGCAGCACGGGCGGGTGGGCTAGTCTATGGGGCCCCTAAGCCTCTGGGCCAATGTTTGTGACCCGATGTTTTCTCTACCAAGTATAGCAGATGCCAGCCCTAGTATGCTGGGGTCAGCCCACGGTGGCCTTTGAGAGCCAAACTAGGAACATTTCCAAGTCCTTCTAAACCTGTGGTTAATCCTGGCCATCAGTGAAGTTAACGTAAGATCACAGTAACTGAAGTCGTAAGTCCTTAGCATATAGACCTGTGTGATAGAGTTCCTATGTAGTGAGGGTGCCCCTAGGCTTCTCCATTAGACCTGTGCAGCAGGGCAACAGGAAAGGAGGCAAATTGCTAATTACACCATAGGGATTGGCAAAGGCTACAGATCAGGGTACATCACAGAGAGCACAGCATGAACAAGCTTTTTACAGAACCCACGGCAGAGTTCCTACATCCTTATGACTCTCCCAAAAACCCATCAAATCTCATAGGAGACGGGTGGTAATCTGGGGGGGGGGGGGGGGGGGGGGGGGGGGGAAGGGGACAGAAGGGCGGAGCCTCACATACCCAGGCTGAAGAGATTGACGGCACCATAGTCCAGAAAATAGCAGATATGCCGGGCGTTCTTGGACATAGAGCTGAACGTGTGTGCGCAGCTGGAGGCGAGGGGGTACACGCAGCTGGTACACATGTACACAAGCATTGGCCATGAGTAGCTGTCATTCTGGATGTCTGTCACAGAGAGTGCAGTCATGAACCTCCACACAAAGAACCTAGAACAAAGCATGCGCCCACTCAGTCCCCTCGAGATTGTTTTCTGCCTTCTGCCCCACTGGGAGATGGCCCATCCCATCAAGCTTCACTTGAATTACAATAACGTATACTAGAGAGGCTGTGGTGAGGGTGTGCCTTTTGACTTGAAGCAGTGAATTGGGGAAAGACAAGCAGGGTAAGAAGACAGTCCTTGGGGACAGAATCTCCCCAACAGCATCTCTCCATTCTCAGCTTATATACCTCTAAGAATAAGGGTCTCATCCCCTCTCATGGTAGCTCTGAGTATTGGAAAGGCTCTTCTAAATCATATTTGCATGGCCTCTAGCCATACGGCGCAGCCCCTTCCTTCCACAAACCACTACCAGAGAACAAGGTCCCCTTTACCACAATGTCTACCGAGGAAGGGGACTCCGCAAATCTCTTTATCCAGTAACTGAAGGGTCACAGAGCACTTTTGGCTACATGTGTGACCTATTCCTGTTGTCTAGCATAAGCTATGTGCTGTTCCTCCCAGATCTTCCTTTTATCAACAACAGATCATTCCTCGTCCTGCTTACTTGGGGTGTCCCAGAGGCGGATTTCCCTAGGCTGTCCCCAGTGCTCTTGGAGTGGGTCATCTGAGAGCCTGACTGGGTGTTGGGAGCTGAGAGCAGTGCAGATGGCTCAGCTGAGCATGGACCTCAAGACACACAAAGCAGTGGTAGGCAGTGCGCAGTGGTGCAAAATTCAAAACAGCCGAAACTTAGACAGACACAATGGGAGGTTAAGGAAGACCATCCTTAGCTATAGAGAGAGTTCAGGGCCAGCCTGGGCTACACGAGACCCTGTCTCAAAAAACTAAACCAAGCCAACAAGAGATCCACCTATGGCCCACCCTCCAATGTGATATCTGAGGGAGATGAGCAACAGGAAGATCACAGGAGAAACATGGGGCTGGGGCACAGAGCCCGCTGTCAAGGCTTTCTGAGAAAGCTTTGGAGGGCACACAGGTGCCCCAGCAGCACCAGACAGAGAACCAGGGGCCAGAGAGAGACAGCCTAGCTCTGTTCCCTTTTGCAGTCTTCAGTTGGTCCACATGTACAGGTGGTTGTTGATACTGCTTTGAAACAGGGCCCCAGTGTATAGCCCAGGCTAGACCTCAAAGTCATGATCTTTCTACCTCAACTTTCCAAACTCTAGGATTACATGCATATACCACCACACTCAGCATAAAGTCTTCAAAATTTTGGGGTGGGGGAACTGGAGAGATGGCTCAGGGGTTAGGAGAACTGATTGTTCTTCCAGAGGTCCTGAGTTCAATTCCCAGCAACCACATGGTAGCACACAACCATCTGTAATGAGATCTGATGCCTTCTTCTGATAGCTACACTGTATTCATAAAAATAAATAGATCTTTAAAAAATTAAAAATAAAAAAATAAAAATTTTTCTTTGGTATTTATTCTTATGTGTATGGAGTGTGGTGTGGCGGCAATAGTGTGTGTATGTGTGTGTGTGTGTGTGTGTGTGTGTGTGTGTGTGTGTGTGTGCGTGTGCACACATATGTATGCTATATCACATATGTGGAGGCCAGAAAACACTTTTGTGGAATCAGTTTTTTCCTTCTCCCTTTACATAGGTTCTGGAGATCAAACTCAGACTGCCAGACTTGCCAGACTTGCCAGCCTTGCCAGCCTTGCCAGCCTTGCCAGCCTTGCCAGCCTTGCCAGCCTCTTTAACGTGGCTAATGGTTTTCTTGAGCAGCTGCACCTTGTCACCACTGCCCAGATTGTAGGTTCCAGGACAGTCAAGATTCTCTACACATCACCCACTTCACCCCAAGATTGCTTTCTCTCTCCCCCTTGTTTGTTGCTGGATCCCCACTTCTGATTTCTGACACCTAGTTGGACTGGCTGTCCCATGCAGAAGCACAGGGACTTCGTGGGTACCTCAGGTCCACTGCCACACTCAAGGTCTCACTACCTATCTCAGCTTCTTAAACTGACTCCGAGGATTTGTTCAGCCTGGGCCACCAGCTGCACCTACATCAGCCCACAGAGGTTTGAGTAGGACAGAGACCTACTGCGGTCTGAGGTCCTCCCGGGCCTGACAGGTACCCAGCTCTCCAGATGTTCAAGCTCTGTTTCCTCAGATTCAACCAAAATATCCCAGCATTTGGGAGAAGCCGCATCTGCCCTGAACATATACGGACATTTTCTTATCCTTATTGAGGGAACAATATAACAACCTTTGACACAGCAGTTACTTTGCCTCAGTATTTTAAGGAATCTAGGGATGGTTTAAAAAAACGTAAGAAGGTATGTGGAGAGGTATGTAAATACTGTGCCACTTGACAAAGGGTGAACCTCCAGGCTCCGGTCTCTTTAGGGGACCCTGGAACCGATCCCCATAGATGCTTACCGAGAGTTGCCCCATGATGCAGGGCTGTGACCTGTCTACCTCTCCATTTCCAAGCAAAAGCAAAAGGTGGGCCTTCACCTTTTTCAGCAAGAACCTCCTGGCCTTCCTGGAACCCCGATCTGTCATCCTTACTTCCCAGAGCTTGGCTCCTAGCTGACCCCATTAAACGTAGCCAACATCATATTGTTACTCTCCTAGACAAATATAAGCACCCACAACTATGCCTGTGGTTTTTATTGTTGTTGTTTTTAGAGAAAGCTTCATGTAGCCCAGGCTAGTCTCAAACTCACTATGTAGTTGAAGATGACCCTGAACTTCTGGTCCTCCAGCCCCTACCTTCAGAGTAGTGAGATTACAGCGTAGGGCTTCCATGCCTGGTTATGCAGGGCTAGGGAATGAACCCATGGCTTCTTGCACACACTCTACAAACTGAGCTACATTTCCAGCTCTTGTGTCTTTGCTTTATCAGGGTTTTCTCTTAGTCTCAGCAGCCCCAAGAAATGGAAAGAGGATCATGCCTGTTCTATAGGCAGAAAATGCCAGGCTCAGAAAGATTAAGTGACTAGCTCAAGTCAGTGGCACTTTAATAAAGACTTCTTGAAGACCTGCAAAGCCTGTAAGACTGAAGGAGATGAAGATAAATGCTACTTGGTCACTAGAAGTGTTAGACTCCTACGACAACCCACAGCCTGATGCCTAGTCTGTGACAGTTCCAGCTTCTCCCTCTGTCATACGCGTACCTATACACACAGGAGGACCCCTGACCCTAGCTCAAAAGTCTCCCTGCCACCAGCTGTGATTTTTAAAGTCAGTCCCCAGGGATCCAGTAGGGGATGGGCTTTCCAGGGGCCAGAAGGTACCAGAAGGGTAGCAAGTGCGTCCAGATGTTGAGGGTCTCATTGGTCATTTGGAAGAGGCTGAGGATGCAGGCAGCGGCAGAACTCTGTGGGTGTCGGTAACCAAAGAGGATGCCCTGCTCATGGAACACCTGTGGAGGGAAGACAGGGAAGGGGGAAGCAAGTGAGACAACAGGAGGGGTGTCCTGGCTAGCATCGTTTCCTGGGTGGTTGAATAGTTCCTTGACCTGGTCCTTTCCCTTCTTGTCTCTGTCCACTCTCCTCCCAGGAGCTCCTAGGATCCCCTGTCCTCCAAGCAGTTCCAAGCCAGCTGAGATCCAAGGGCCAGGCTGGCTTTGCATTCTCGGCTGTGCTTACCCTGGGCATGAATGTTGTCTAAGAGTCCGTGTTTGTGCTCTGCCTGAGGCCGATGGCCTGGTCTTTAGATGCCTTTGTGGCTGGCTCGCATGTATGCTGTCTGCCCGAGGCAGCCTGCCCTGGATGTCAGAGGCTGGTAGGGTGATCTCTACAGAAGATCCTCCCAGTGAGATGATGTACCCACGAGGTGCTTCATAAAGGCCTTTTGATGATGAGGCCTGTGATGCCACAGACTGGACTGTGGGAGGAAGAGGCTGGCCACAGCAGGATCATAGAGCCATGGTCCCCAGAGAGGCCTCCTGGTAAGCACTGCTCTCTCCTTCCCTCAACACCTCCAGTAAGAAATGTAGACTGGTCAGGTAGGACCGGCAGGTTTTGACTTATCTGAAGTATCTCCATTTAAAACGGTAACAGAAGGGCTAGGAGATGATGGCTCAGTGGGTAGGATGCCTGTGGTGCAATCATGAGGTCAGACTTCAATGACAGATGTAAAGTACCAAACACTGAAAGCAGTGAGGGCCTGTAATTCCACTGCTGTAGAGGTAGAGACTGAAGGATCCCTGGGGTTTACTGGTCAACCGTTCTACCCAATTGGTGAGTCCTGGGTTTAGTAAGAGACCCTGCCTCACAGAATGTAGTGACCGTTGGGTGTGGTGGCACACACCTTTAATCCTAGTACTCGGGAGGTAGAATCAGGCAGATTTCTGTCCATTCCAGGCTAGGTCTATGTAGCAAGTTCCAAGCCAGCCAAGGCTACATAGTGAGACCCTACCTCAAAAAAAAAAAAAAAAAAAAAAAAACTAATAGATAATAAGATGGTGAAACAATCAGTGCCAACTGAAGATACTCAGTGCCAACTCCTGTTATGTGCACTCATACACACAATGACTAACAAAACACCCCGGTAAGTGCCCCCCCCCATCCATCTGAGAATGTGAAGAAAAGCAGAATGTGTCCACGCTATGTCCTAGCGCTACAGAGATATATACCCCCACAGTGGGGCAGAGGTGGGGAAACACAGAAGAGGAAGCTGGTTGGATGACAGGAAATGGATCTTCCTCTTCCTGTTGCTTGGCTCAAGGTTCCTTCACACTTGTGGCATCTAGGGCCAGATGGTCCTTTGTTGTGGAAGACTGGCCTGCTGTGTGCCTGTGGCCTGCTGGAAGTACACAGTCTAACTAAAACCCTTCTCCACGCCGAGAGGTGACAACCCAAACTGTCTCCAAATATTGGCATGGTCTCCTGGAGGCAGCATCTGATTCTGGTTAAGAACTACTGATTTTTGCCTGTTGTGTGACAAAGGCTCGCTCTGTAGCCCAGGGCTGACCTTAAACCCTTGGCAGTGCTCCTGCTTCAGACTGCAAAGGGCTGAGACTGCACATGCAAGCCGTCGTGCTTGGCTAGAACCATTTGATTTCCATGGTTCACACTGTCGTGACCTTTGGAAGGTAAATTATAGCTTGGTGAAATGGATTCACGGATAAAGGTGCTTACAGCGAAGCCTGATGACCTAAGTTCAATTCCCAAACCCACATGGTAGAAGGAGAGAACTGACTCCTGTAAGTTGTCCTCTGACTTACACACACACACACACATGCACGCATAGATAGAAATACACACACACACACACACACACACACACACACGAACTCATTATACAGCAGTGGGCTATCAGAAATTATGACGGTGGCACTCTGTATTTGGTCTCCATGATGGAAGTCAAGTCACAACACTTTCCCAAGCTTCGACTTTGCTTTCTTGTGGGAGGAGGGGAAGCTGCAGGAACCCCACTGGCTTAGCACGCATGAAGCCTTGGGTTTCCACCCACAGCAAAGCCCTGTACAGAATACAGCTGCCCCCACCTCTCGCTGTTCTGGTCAAGGATTCCCACAGATCTGTACAAGAAAGTAAGCAAAAAAGGCATGGTCCAAATCTTAGCTCTTAGGAGAATGAGGCAGGAGGATCTCTACAAGTTCTTGCATACAGAAAAAAACTTCATCTCAAAAAAAAAAAAAAAAAAAAAAGCACACTGATGCCCCCTGTGTCCCCTGTGCCCCCTGTGGCATACCATGGGACCTATGAGATGGGACAGTGGTGCCCGGCATGGTAGGTTTTACAACTTCCTTTTTTGCTGCTGTGATAAAATACTCTGACCACAGGCAACTCAGAAAAAGAAGGATTTGTTCTTCATGATCCCAGATCATAGGTCCATCACTGAGGGAAGTCAACGTGGAAGCTCAGGGCAGGCCTGAGCTATTCCACACATCATTACCTCCAATCAAGAAAGTCATTTCATAGCCAGTAAATACAGCAGCAACAGTGGAGAACACTGCTTGCTTGCTTTGCTGCCAGGCTCAGGCTCAGCTAGCTTTCTTACATAGCTCAGGGTCACCTGCCCAGGGAATGCTGCCGCCCACAGTGGGTAGGGTCCTCCTACATCAGTTAACAGTCAAGAGGATCCTCCATAGACATGTCCACAAACCTGACCTTTCTCAGTTGGGATTCACCTCTCAGATGGCTGTAGGTTGTGTCACGTTGACAGTTAAAACTACCCAGGGCAGCAGATATGTTACTTTCTGATTTTAGCTACAAATTTTAGGAAACTGTTAAGTTCAATTCTGGGTAAACTGGTTAGGCAGTGAGAATGGAGACAGAGACGTTGATTTATGGTCTCACAAAGAAATACAATTTGGGGCCTGGAGAGAGTGTTCATCAGTTAAGAGCACTTGCTGCTCTTGGGGGAAGATCTGGGTTCATTTTCCTGGGCTCATAACCACTTGTAACTCTAGTTCCAGGGAATTTGTCCAGATTTGACATTGCTTTTTGGCTTCCTTGGGCACCAGGCACACAATGTGACTAGGGGCCAGTGAGAGGGGTAAGTTGTAGGTGGTGAGATCAAGACATATTGTATACATGTACTACATTGTCAAAGAATAATTACAACATGTTGTGAAATCAGTAAGTTATGTTTGTTTGTTTGGTTGGTTTGGTTTTTCTTTTTCTTTTCTTTTTTTTTTTTTTTTTTGAGACAGGGTTTCTCTGTATAGCCCTGGCTGTCCTGGAACTCACTTTGTAGACCAGACTGGCCTTGAACTCAGAAATCCGCCTGCCTCTGCCTCCCGAGTGCTGGGATTAAAGGCATGTGCCACCACACCCGGCTGGTTTGGTTTTTCTAAGACAGAGTTTCTTGTGTATCCCTGGCTCTTCTGGAACTCTCTGTGTAGACCAAGCTGGTCTCAAACTCAGAGATTCACCTGCCTCTGCCTCCCAAGTTCTGGGATTAAAGATGTGTACCATCCCTGCCTATATATATATATATATATATATATATATATATATATATATATATATATATATATATATTTTTTTTTTTTTTTTAAAGAAATACAATTTCTGTTAGGTTTGGGCCTTAGTTAATGAAAGTGATTTGCTTCGTTCTTTTTAAAGACAAGTTATCTTAAATGCTATCTTTTTGGGAAAGGATCTCAAAACCTGTTCTTCCTGATTCACCCCAGAGTGTTTCAATAACAGCCAGTTTATAGGGCTCTGGAGACAGAACCTAGAGCTTCTAGCATAGTAGATGAGCTCTCTGCCACCAAAGCCAAAGCCCAGACCCTTCAGCTTTGATTTTCCATCCCGCTGAAGTTTCTGGCTTACAGTGGACATTCTCCTACAATGGGCACAGGAATCTTGACCTGCAGTTTTCATCAGGCCTTTGGAGAAGGAAGCAAATGGGCCTTTGCCTCTGATGCATGTGAGGACGTCTCTAGTTTGGGAACATTCAGAAGACATGGCTCAGAAAACGTGGATCCCAGGGCCTTCTCATTGATCCATCAGACTACTTACGTTTCAAGTTTTTGTTTTTTCCTTTCCCATTAGAAAAAAAATCTAGTCGGAGTTGGGGGGAGGGGGGCGGACTGGGAAGATGTCTCATTATTAAGAGCACTTGTTGCTCTTGCAGAAGATCTAGGATCAGTTCTTTTTTTTTTTTTTTTTAAAGATTTATTTTATTTATTATATGTGAGTACACTGTAGCTGTCTTCAGACACTCCAGAAGAGGGAGCCAGATCTCGTTACAGATGGTTGTGAGCCACCATGTGGTTGCTGGGATTTGAACTTATCACCTTCGGAAGAGCAGTCAGGTGCTCTTACCTGCTGAGCCATCTCACCAGCCCCTAGGACCAGTTCTTAGTATACACATGCCAACTCAAAAAGTTAACTCCAGTTTTCAGTGATCTAGCACCCTCTTCTGGGCTCTTTGGGTACTACATGCACGTGATTTTATATATATATATATATATATATATATATATATATATATATATATTTGCATATATACATGCAACCAAAGCACAATGTTTATATACATAATGTAAATAAACTCTTAAAAAGTTTTCCAATGACCTAAAGTATTGGCTGCTTACTAAAATGCAAAGACTGAAGGAAGAAGTGTTTATAAACACTGTTTGCTCCTTTGTGTGAATTGCTGAGTAACACACAGCAGGAAAGACTTTATTCAGGACCACTGTTGCATAGGCAAGCGGGAGTCTAGAACCAAAGAGGAGGCTGAGGGTGAGCAGGCTGAGGGCCAGCAGTCGGAGAATCCTGGAGATCCCTGAGGACAGCCTGGATGAACAACCTAACCAGGCTCTTGCTGAAAACAGGCCAGAGTGACTGCCCTTATCTAGGAGAGCGGCAGATGAAACTGAGGATTAGGCCTTCTGGCTTGCCCAGAAAAGGTCACTCACAAACTGCCCAGGTAACTGGACGTGCAACTGGCAAGCATGCTCCTCTCTATGGGTCCTGGCATTCTGGCCAGCACAGGCACAGACAGACAGAGGCCTAAAGGGAAGAGCAGGGACGCTGTTCCTGTCAATCACATTTGAGAATCTGGTCCCAGGGCTGGGGATGTGGCTCAGTTGGTGGAGAGCTTGCTGAGCAAGCACAAAGCGCTGGGTTTGCTCCTCAGTCTGCCATAAGCCAGGCAGAGCTGTGTGTTCCAATAATGCCAGCACTTGAGGTAGCAGCATGGGGGTCAGGAGTTTAAAAGCCATTCTTGGCTACATATGGCATTCCAGGCCAGCCTGGGCTACATGGCTAAAAGGAGAAGAAGAGGAGGGGGGGGAAGGAGGAGGAAGAGGAGTAAGAGGAGGAGGAGGAGGCGGCGAAGATCTGGTCCCAGATCTGAGGTTGGGAGAAGAGGTCTTTGCTACAGAAGCCAGGGCTGGGTACTTATTAAAAGAGCCTGCCAGCCGGACATGGTGGCACACGACTTTAATCCCAGCACTCAGGAAGCAGAGGCAGGTGGATTTCTGAGTTCAAGGCCAGCCTGGTCTACAAAGTGAGTTCCAGGACAGCCAGTGCTATACAGAGAAACCCTGTCTCGAAAAACTAAAAAAAAAAAAAAAGAGCCTGTCTCCATATGTCCCATTATTTTGACCTTTCCAAGTATGATAAGCCCAACATCAAGCATGTGATAGGGGCAGGATATCAGGTAGCCCCTGAGAGGTCATGGCAGGTGGGTAGGGGATGAAAAAAGACAACAGCTCTCTGTGACCCAAGACAGAACGACTTTCACTTGAGATAACGGATCCATTCCTGCCCTCCCCAGAGCGAACCTTTACTGGACAGAATCGCTAGCACTCAGGTGTGCTCCTGCTCCTAGCAGCTTTGAGCACAAAGGCTGAAGGTTCCCTCCCCCATGACATCCCAGCCTCAGCAAAGCACTCCTCATGGAGTCGATCCTCACAGAACACGGGCTACATACATCATAACAGCAAAGAGAACATTTGAAAACAATTTTTGTATTCCAAGCTCAGCTTGATCCCCAACGGCAAATTACAATCATCTCGCTACTCTGAAGCCGGGCTTCATTTCCAACGAAGCTCCCTCCCCCTTCCTCCGCCTGCAACTCCCTCTGAGTTCACAGGCACCTGCTTATTTGCACAGCAGAAGCAGTTTTTAGGGTTCCACTTTGCATCTACGGTAGCAGACTGAGCAATTTAGAGCGAAATGGAAGTGAGCTGCGTGCAGCCTATTAGGAGCCGGGTGTGGTGGAGCACGCCTTTAATCCTAGCACTCGGGAGGCAGAGGCAGGCGAATTTCTGAGTTCGAGGCCAGCCTGGTCTACAAAGTGAGTTCCAGGACAGCCAGGGCTATACAGAGAAACCCTGTCTCGAAAAACAAAACAAAAAACAAAACAAAAAAAGAAAGAAAGAAAGAAAGAAAGAAAGAAGAAAGAAAGAAAGAAAGAAAGAAAAAAGGAGTGAGACCCTCTTAGGTACCTAGGGCAGAAGGGCAAAGGCGGCCACTTAGCGCTTTTAGCGCTTGCAGCCCGGCTCGGCACCACAGAAGGTTCCTGAGACCCCGGTGCGCCCCCTAGCGGAAGCCTGAAATTCCACCCTTTGGTTTTTCTAGCTATTAAACTGCAAATCACCCAAGGGGAAATAAATGATTGTCTCTGGTCTGTGGTAAGTAACAGATTTTGATGGTGAGAAAAGGGAAGAGGGGAGAACCGGGTGGAGAGGGAAAGGAAGGCAGCTGGCTTCTAGCACGTACTCTTCACTTCCTGTCCAAATGCCACAGAATCTTCACAACCTCCTTATGAAGAAGAGTCCTTGATTGTCCTCAGGATGGAGGGTGGTGGTGGTGGTGGCGGCGGCGGCGGCATCTTTCCATGTTCCCAGCAGCCTCGGGAGTCAGGGTGAAATCTACAAGCCTCAGGCCTCCACTTCCCGCCATGATGCAACCCTCCCATAGTTGAGAGGTACAGCTGTCATCCCTTTCTCTGGGCTACAGGACACTCCTGTCCTACTCTGAGAAACAGAATTATATCTCCCTTCAAAATTACACATTAAAATACTACTAGCCCAACACACTGTATTTGAAGCTGGCCTCGAATTCCCCATGTAGCCAAGGATGACCTTGGACTTCTGATCCTCCTGCCTAAGTACTGAGATGACAGGAGTGTACCACCATTCTCTGATGGAGAGCAAACCTAGGGCTTCATTCCTTCTAGGCAAGGGTTCTAGCTGAGCTACAACCCCAGCCCTGGCAACAGGGTCTCCCCGAGAGGATGACACTTAAAATTAAGCCATTAGAGTGGGTTTTTAGCCAGTGTGGCTGGTGACTCTCAGAAGAGGAAGTCTGGATTGACAGAGTTCCTAGGTAGGTTCGGACCCCAGTGAAGAGGCTACAAGAAGGGGGCCCTAGAGGGACAGCCCTGCCCTCACCTGATCTTCCTCAGCGCTTCCTCTCTGATGCCCAGGCTGAACTTGAACTCATTATGTAGGTGAAACTGGCCTCAAACTCCTGAACCTCCTGCTACTGCCTATAGAGAGCTGGAACTATAAGGCTGCCCCAGCAGGCCTGGAGGAGAGGCTTCTAACAGGCTTCCTGGCAGACACTGACACCTCTGTCCTTGCAACCCAGCTGCCACCTCTGTGCCCAGAGTCCAGTTTCTCTCAGAAGGGGATGTTGCCTTTAAGTAAGGACAACAAGATGAATACAAGGTAGGGTGCTACGGTTTGAGTCTAAAATACCACCATGGGATCGTGCACTGAGGGCGTGGCTGCCTGCCACTGATGGGCCTTTGGGAAATGACTGGATCCTGAGGGTTCTGACCTAGATAGACAGTGGGTGGATGTCCTGATGGATGTGTGCTCCGAGGCAGGCGGTGGGGCCTGGTTAGAGGAAGTTGATCAGTGGAGGTTGCTGTGGGAATACCTTGTCTTGGTCCCTTCCTGTGTCTCTTTTCTCTGCTTCCTGACTGCTGTGCTGATAGCTGCTGGGCCACACTTTCCCTGCTGTGACTTACTGAAATCTCTGAGCTTAATCCTTCCTCCTTTGAAGCTGTTTGAACCAGGTGCAGTGAAAACACTAAGCTTAGCATTAGTGGCACACACCTTTAGTCCTAGCACTTGGGAGGCAGAGGCAGATGGATCTCTGAGTTTCAGGTCAGCCTGGTCTACAAAGTGAGTTCCAGGACAGCCAGGGCTACACAGAGAAACCCTGTATCAATCAATACAAAACAAACAAACAAACAAGAATGTTATATAACACAAACACACAAGGACGTGAAAGGCTGGCACAGGGAAAAGACAAAAACCAGGGTGTATCTAGGTTGAGGTTTTCAGGCAGAAAGGTCAGAGTAATGCAAAGTTCCTGGATTTCAAGATGGAGCCAAGGAGTGGGAAGAGCAAGGAGCAGGTTCTCTCCGTCATCTTTAACTGGGATGCTGGCCCATCCACCCACGGCACACTTGCAGTGCACAGGGCTGGAAGATAATGATTGCTGGTTGCCCTTTGTTTTGTTTCTTCAGTGCTAGGTATGGAACCTGGGGTCTGAAGTGTGTGAGGCTTTTATATAAGCCACCAAATTTGTAAGAACTGGTTAAGGAAGTAAAAGGAAGCTATCAAAGGCCAGAATTTGACAAAAAAATCCCAAGCCAGGCAGGGTACACACAGTTTGAGTTGCTTGCTGGAGTTGGTAGCTTTTTTTTTCTTCCAGATTTATATTTATTTCATGTGTGGGTATTTTGTGTGTAATGTCTGTACATTGTGTGTATGCAGTGCCTGTGGAGGCCAGAAGAGGGCGTTGGATCCCTTGGAACTGGTGTTACAGACAGCTGGAAGCTAACATGGACTGGGAACCAAACCTGGGTCCTCTGTAAGAGTAGCCAGTGTGTTTACACACTAAGCCATCTCTCCGGCCCCTGAAAGCTTTTTTTTTTTTTTTTTTTTGAACAGTTCAGAGGTGTGTATCTCATTCTCAAAAATGATTCCAAGATAACTTCCTGAAATATGTAGGCAATGTGACCTTAAACTAAGTTCATTTCACCCAGCGAGAAGGCTAAGACAAGAGAACATGTGGCTTTCATTTAGATAAGATACACAATGATAGAAGGAATCAATGAAACAAGAGCGCTCCAATTTGGTCTGTTGTGGGTAATTATATTAATTATGACTTTGAGTTCTCTATTGATATTTGTTATGGGATATTGTTAGCCAAAGCTTAAAAAAAAAGTATCTACATATATCAGTGATGGACCACATAACAAGAGCCTATCTCAATCCCTTCTCCAAATTAGGCTGAACTATTTCACTTTATAAAGAAGTTTTAAAATAGACATTTTGACTAAGGGCGTGTAGCTCAGTTGGTAGAGCGAGTTACTGGAAACCAAGGAAGACTGCAGAAAACTCTCAGCTGGGTGTGGCAATTCACACCTTTAATCCCAGTCCTGGGAAGGCAGAGGCAGATGTCTCTCTGTGAGTTTGAGGCCAGTTTGGGCTACATAGTGACCTCCTGGACAGCCGGACCTATGTAGAAAGATGATCCTGAGCCAGGCGTGGTGGCACACGCCTTTAATCCCAGCACTCGGGAGGCAGAGGCAGGCAGATTTCTGAGTTCGAGGCCAGCCTGGTCTACAGAGTGAGTTCCAGGACAGCCAGGGCTACACAGAGAAACCCTGTCTTGAAAAACAAACAAACAAACAAACAAACAACAACACCCCCCCCAAAAAAAAAGAGAGAGAGAGAGAAAGATGATCCTGTCTCAAAACAATAAATAACAACAAAACCTCCCAATAATTCAGGGCCTTCTGATAGTCTGCATATGGGATTCTGGTCAGAATCTATACTGTCTCTGAGAACCATAATGTCTCCAATAGGAAATGCTCCAGTCTTGGCAGTCCCGGGGAGCAAGCACAAAGCTGTCTTCAGGAATCCAGCTTCGCTCAAGTATGCACACTCCAGAACAGAGCATCTTGAGGGAGGGGCGGCAGCAAGAGCGGGGCCAGAAATGGAGTCACAAGGGTTGCAGAGTTGGCTCAGTGATTAAGGGCACTTGTTCTTCCAGCTGACCCAGGTTCAGTTCCCAACATGGTAACTGACAATTTAGTTCCAGGAGACTCAGTGCCCTCTGCTGGCCACTGTGGGCACTACATGGAGCTAAACACCCACACCCAAAAAAAAAAAAGCAAAAATCTCAAAACATTTTTAAGACGGTAGGGGGAATGGAGTCACAGCTGGGTGTGGTGGTGCAGGATTGCAATCCCAGCACTAGGAGGCAGCAGGAGGAGGATCACCATACATTTAAGTTTAAGGCTAATCTGGCTTATGAAGAAATTTCCTATCGAGACGCCTTTGTACAACTCTTCAAAAGCATCTGTTCTTCAGGCCGGAGAAGTCAGGCATGGCAGAAATAGTCAGCACTCACCAACTCTCTGTGTGTTTCCTGAATCTTAGGCTTGTTTGAGGTCTGGTCAGAGTCAGGTGACTGTTTAGGGCATGCTCCCACAGTTCAAAGCAGCGCATTGCCTTGAAACTGCAGCGGGCTTTTTTTGTTTTGTTTTGTTTTTAGAGACAGGGTTTCTCTGTGTAGCCCTGGCTGTCCTGGAACTCACTCTGTAGACCAGGCTGGCCTCAAACTCAGAAATCCGCCTGCCTCTGCCTCCCGAGTGCTGGGATTAAAGGCGTGCACCACTACGCCCGACTAAAAGGTACTTTTTTTTTTTTTTTTTAGTACTTTGGGTTTATTGTTTTGTTTTCATTTATTCTTTTGGAAACAAAGTTTTACTACACAGTCCCAGCCGTCCTAGAATTTGCTCTGTAGACCTGGCTAGCCTTGAACTTAGATTCACCTGCCTCTGCCTTCTGAGTGCTGGGATTAAAGGAAGGCGCCACCATGCCCAGCTTGCAGCGGGCTTTTATTTACGTTAAAAGTCAGTTTGTTTCCTCACACACAGTGCTTGTGTAGAGGTCAGAGGACAACTAGCGACTGCCGGTGCTTGCTTTCCGCCATTACAGTCCTGGGGATTGAGCTCGGGTTGTCAGTCCACAGGACTGAACTCAAACAGCTCCAGTCTTTTTGGGTCAAAGGGCACAGCACAATATTGTCTTCATCATGTTCCCTTCTCAGGGTCAACCCAACCCCACCCACCAAGGATTTAAGGTCCTGGCCTACTTTTTATATTCAGGACAGTTCTGAAAGGTGAAGCTCAGGTAGAGCCCATGTATGAAGAGCTTTGGTTTTTTTGTTTTGTTTTGGTTTTTGGTTTTTTTGTTTTGTTTTGGTTTTTGGTTTTTTTCGAGACAGGGTTTCTCTGTGTAGCCCTGGTTGTCCTGGAACTCACTCTGTAGACCAGGCTGGTCTCGAACTTAGAAATCCACCTGCCGGGGGCTGGTGAGATGGCTCAGCGGGTAAGAGCACCCGACTGCTCTTCCGAAGGTGATAAGTTCAAATCCCAGCAACCACATGGTGGCTCACAACCATCCGTAACGAGATCTGGCTCCCTCTTCTGGAGTGTCTGAGGACAGCTACAGTGTACTTACATATAATAAAATAAAATAAATCTTTAAAAAAAAAAAAAAAAAAAGAAAAGCCGGGCGTGGTGGCGTACGCCTTTAATCCCAGCACTCGGGAGGCAGAGGCAGGCGGATTTCTGAGTTCGAGGCCATCCTGGTCTACAAAGTGAGTTCCAGGACAGCCAGGGCTATACAGAGAAACCCTGTCTCGAAAACCTCCCCCCCCCCAAAAAAAAAAGAAAGAAATCCACCTGCCTCTGCCTCCTGAGTGCTGGGATTAAAGGCGTGTGCCACCACACCCGGTGTATGAAGAGCTACGTATGTATGTATGTATGTATGTATGTATGTATGTATGTATGATGGCTTTGTGTGGTGGTGAGAGCCTTTGATGCCGTAGCTCCTCCCACATCCTGCCCTGGCTCCTCCCACATCCTGCCATCCTCACTTCTCACAGTGCTGTACCCGAGGACCATCCCCAGTTAACTCCCTGCCTGCCAGTTTCTGTCTCAGAGTTTGTTTCTAGGAAACCCAACTGAAGATGCCGTCCTCTCTCTTCCCCTCTGTGGTGACCTCGGAGGCCACCTGTTCCAGATGGTGCAGCTAGGAATGGCTGCTGTGTAAATTTGAAGTGAAAGCAGTCTTCGAGACACTTCGAGTCACTGAGGTATCTGGGTCATCCTGAGACTGGGTGTCACGTAGCCCAGTCTGACCTTAAATTCACTATACTGATGACCATGACCTTCTGATCCTCCTGCTTCTAGTTCAGGAGTTCTGAGAGTACAGACATGCAGTAACTGGGATTCGAACCTGGGACCTTTTGCATTCTAGATAAATATTCTATCGATTGAGCTGCATTCCCAGCCAATCCAGGGTGACTTTAAACCTCTGCTTGTCTACTCTCTAGTGCCTAGTACAGCTAGCTGTTCATAGTAAAACAGTTGAGGTGAGCTAGTTGTTGGTTATGCGTGCCTCAAATCCCAACTCTCCAGAGGCAGGCAGATTTCTGAGTTCAAAGCCAGCCTGTCTACAATGCAAGTTCCAGGACAGCCAGTACCACACAGAGAAACGCTGTCTCAAAAACAAAGGGAAAAAAAAAGAAAAGCTGAAGTGATCTCTAAACTAGTACCTGCAGAACATGTCTAGAAGTAGAAGAGTGAAACAGAAAAGTAAGAATGTGACCCTTCATCCCAAAGGACTGGAATGGAAGGCAGAAGCAGAGGAAACAGATACATTCACCCAGGATAGCTGAAACAAACACAGATCCCTCTATAGCACAGCACTGGACACATCAGCAAAGATATGAGTCTCCAAGCTAGAGCTCCAACTCTGAGCTGTTTACACAAGGCACAGTTAAAATGTAACGACAGGAAGGGTTGAAAGGCGAAGGAAGAGAGGAGATGAGTCAAATGTTAACAAACGCCGTGGGCCTGGATTGTAGCACCAGGTGGGACCCCAGACTCAGGGCGCTGCGAAGATACAGGCATCTCTTCCTCACCAGGAAGCTACAGGGTGCTCAAAGCTAACATCTCTATGAGGCATTTAAATTGTCATTACATTTATTTGGTGAGTGTGTGTGTGTGTGTGTGTGTGTGTGTGTGTGTGTAGATATGCATGCATAAGTGTGCACATGTGTCTGGAAGCCAGAGGACAATCTCCAGTGTGGTTCTTCTGCAGGTGCCATCCATCTTGACAAGGTTAGGGTGACTGGCCAGTGATGCCCAGGGATCCATCTCTGTCTCTCCCTAGTGCTGAGTTTACAAGCACTCACCAGCTTCTTACTTGGGTTCTGAGATTTTAACTCGGGTCCTCGGGCTTTCACAGCAAGCCCCTGAGCACCAGCTATTCTCCCAGCCCCTGCAACTCAGCGTAATGGTGTCTTTCCTGATCCTTTCCTCCCCTGTGACAGAAGTGACCCATCTCTCCTCTAGCTGCTTTACAAAGTACTCGTGTGTGTTTGAGATCCCCATGAGCTTCAGAGGAGCCTAGTCAGGACAGAATTGCCCCACATGTCTTCTCCGAATCCTGTAGAGAAACACCTTGCACACAGGAAGAAGTCAATAAAAATGTCATGAATAAATGTCATGAATAAATCCAAGACTCACACTGTGCTCCCACTAGTCACACCCATTGATGTGTGGACAGAGAGGGGAGCTGATGGCCCTGTGATCCCAGAGGCAGGGTCCTGGTAAAAGGGCCATGGATGGTGGCTTTCTTTAGAATTTCCTGCTTGCCTCAGCTTGCCCCACAACAGCTCTGCACTGCCCATGATTCTGCCCAGTGCCATCTTCCTGGCACCACCTGGCTCTAGAGCTTCAGTACAGAGCCTGGCAGGTCTTTACTCAGTGTCCCACTGGTGATACTGAGCTTGGATAGGGACTGTAAGACATCACTGTGTGACAATCAGCTGAGCAGAAAGGGGCTTTCATCTACCCAGGAAACATCCCACTACAAAACAGCATTGACTCTCAGTCCTGCAGGAAGGAAACTGGACCCAGAGACAAGGGTACAGTCTTGTGCTTTCTCTACAAGGCAAGATAGAAGCGCACCAGTCTGGCACAGCATACAACCAAAAGGTTAGGGCTTATAGAGGCAGGGTATCTGTGCTTGCTGTGTGTGTCAGGATCGCTCTGTGGAAAGGAGACAAGAGCCACTAACCAAGCCCTTCTCCACTGCCCAACCCTAGGCCTGGCCTGGCCCTCCTGCAAGAGTGGAGGGTAGAACTGGGAATGGTGGTGTAGCCTGTAATTCCTGCACTCAGGAGGCTGAGGCAGGAGGATTGTGTGTTTGAGGCTAGATTGTCTCAAGTAAATAGAGGCATGGGGAGTATGTGACAGAGAGAACACATGTGCAGAGCCTGTGCTAAGGTGACTGCTCTCTGGCCTACTTTGGAACACCACAAGAGGCTGAAGCCAGCTTTTCCCCACCCTGCAGCTGGTACCACTTCCCCTGACTAGCCCAAATCTGTGCTCTCTCTAATGACTTTGCTTCCCGACGCAGCTCGAGGTTGCACTGAAGGGCTACACTTTGCCAACCTGGTCCATGGTTGAGGCAAGGGATGCTGGTTTCTGCAGGAGGTTCAGAGGGGGCGCCTTGAAGACAAAGGGCCTCGTGAAAGCATCCTCAGGTCCCACATTGCAGGGGCCGATCCACTGCAGACCCCGGAACTCAGCCGTAAAATGCAAGTGCTCACCTGGGGCACCTGGTCTATGCGGAATAGCCTAGGGAGCTTCAGGCTCAGCATGTTGACACCAGGCTGGGGAAGGCAGTTGAGGTCACTCTGGCCCCTCAGCAGGTCCCACTCAGTTCTGACATACCAGAGACATCAAGGTAGCTTCCCTGAAAGAGGACAAACAAGAAATCAGGCCAGACTCCACCTAACTTCAACTGGATACGGTTTCTGGTGGTTCAACTATTGGACATTTTTAGAAAGAGAACAAACATATAAGATTCCCAATGGGAATGTAGCTCAGTTGGTAGAGTGCTTGCCTGACATGCATGAGGCCCTGGGTTCAATCCACAGCACTGTATAAAACAGGCATGCTGGTACATGCCATTCATCCTGAGGCGATAGAGGCAGGGGGGATCAGGGGTTCAAGGTCATCCTTAACTCCTGGCCAGCTTGGGCTACTTAAGCCCCCTGTCTGTTTTTTTCTTTCTTTCTTTTTTTTTTAAGGGGAGGTAAGGGTTTTAAGACAAGATTTCTGTATAACAGCCCTGACTGTTCTGGAACTGGCTTTTGTAGACTAAACAAGGCTGGCCTTGAACTCACAGAGATCTGCCTGTCTTTGCCTCCTGAGTGCTGGGATCAAAGAGGTGTGTAAAGATTTCTTTTTGTTTGTTTGTTTGTTTTCGAGACAGGGTTTCTCTGTGTAGCCCTGGCTGTCCTGGAACTCACTTTGTAGACCAACCTGGCCTTGAACTCAGAAATCCCCCTGCCTCTCTGCCTCCCAAGTGCTGGGATTAAAGTGTGCACCACCATGCCTGGCACAAAGATTTCTTAAAAGCAGTGATTCAGACTACTTCATTCCTCACTCTGAGAATGCCAGCTGGTAAGCAATTAGATCCTTCCACAGCTGATTACTACAATACGAAAAATCTTCAAAATCTGTATGCTAGAATTTAATCCCCAGTGTGGTATGAAGTAAGGCCTTTTGAAGGTAATGAGGTCATGAGGGTCCCACTCTTATGAATGGGATTAGTATCCTTATCATAAAAAAGGCCTGAAGGAGCTTTCTTGATGGGCCCAGGCTTGGGGGGAGGGTGCAGGGGGCACAAGGAGAAGGAACCATCTGTGAATAGTCTCAGTATGGACTGCTTAGCCCCTAGAACTGGAAGCAATACATTTTCATTGTTTATAAACTGCCGATCTAAGGTATTTATTATAGCAGAACGACCAGAGCCTGCAATAGAAAACAGCAGGCTCTGAAGGACCTGAGGTCGCCTATTCCTCTCCGAGGGACGAGCTGTAGGCAACTTTCCCCAGAGTTGCTGAACTGGGAGGTGTTGAGGCCATGCACTCTACTCCACCATAGGCTGGTCTGTGGGAGGCAGAGATATCTCAAGTCTGTGTCACCCTAGGTGACATAAGTAGGGGGGGGGGATGAGATGGTTCAATGACTAAGTTTGCCTTCAAGCCTGAAGACCCAAGTTCCATCCCCAGGACCCTCATGGGAGGAAAAGAGAAAACAAAAAACAAAAAACAAAAAAGCCCAAAAAGGTTGTCCTCTGTCCTCTAGGCTTGTACTGAGGTGTTTATGTACTTATACTATGCTTGCAGAAGCACACACAGACACAATAAATAAACTAAATTTTAATACATTTTAATAAAAAATTTAAAGAGGCAAAGAACTATGTCCTAGTTCACAGAAGAATGGCCTCTTCCAGGGGGCTGACCACACAGCACTGTCGCACAAAAAAACAGGCCAGGCAAAAAGCCAAGGAGCTTCTTGGAGACAGAGCAACTTGGAGTAAACAATCAATTTGATCAAACACAGGATTAAGACTGTTTAGCAACTGTAAACAATATGAACTGCAGACATCTAAAGTTCTCAGACAGCCCAAGAAACAGAAAAATGCTGCTTTAGCACAAAGAGGACAAAGCTAGGGACTGAGCACAGGGTCTCTCTGCCATCACCCCGGACCGAAGCCTCCTTAGAGCCTTCCTCAGGGTCTCTCTGCCATCACCCCGGACCGAAGCCTCCTTAGAGCCTTCCTCAGGTCCCCATCAACAGGACTCTTCCCTGCCTCTGAGGGACCTCCCTGCATCACCAGTCACATTCCTCCTGGGACCTCTGTGGCTGACCTGACACACCAAGCGCGCACACACACACACACACACACACACACACACACACACACACACAGAGAGAGAGAGAGAGAGAGAAATGAAAGGAGGGCAATTAAGTAAGACTTGACAACCTCTGATCTCTACACACAGACACACACACATGCACACACGCGAAATGGCTTTAACTAAAGAGACTACATCCTAGCACAAAGCACCAAGACCACATTTCTCCTGAGCACTGGGGAATGACTGAAACGGGATGTTTGGGATGTGTGTGGTCTGGATGGCAAGTAGGGAACCACTCCTGCCAACTCAGCAAGCTGAAGCCACATCCCAGATAAGACAGAACTTGACTGACCTGTTTCAAAAGTGCGAGGCTTCTGCTATTATAGTCTTACAGTAATGAAGCTTCTCCTATGACTAGGTTGTTAACCCACATCTAAATTGTCCATCTTCACATTTGTTAACAATTGCAAAAGACCAGTGGCTGATGGTGGGAAGTCATAGCACACAGCTGATCTTAAGCTTTCAGACATCACCGAGCCTGGAACTAACTCCCTGATCCTTTCAACTCTACCTGCTGGGAAACAGGTTCTTCATTTCACAGACCCTAGAAAAACAGTTTGCCAACCTTGCAGGTTGGGTTGCTGTGTCAATGACAAGCTTGTTCAAGGGCTTCTGTTCAACTTTTCATTCTGTTGCTGTGGTAGAAACACTCTGATAAAAAGGCAACTTAGGGGCAATGGGTTTATTTTAGCTAAAATTCCCAGGCTGTAGCCCATCACTGCAAGAAAGACAGTGGCAGGAGTTTGAGAGAGAGCTGGTCACATTGTATCCTCAGTCAACAATAGAGAAATGAATTCATGCTCACTTGATTGCACTCAGTTCACTCTCTTCACTCTTAGGCAGTCCAGGAAGTCCTGCTTAGGGAATGGTGTTGCCCACAGTGGCTTGATTTTCCTGCATCAATTAATTTAAGATAATTTTACACAAACAAGCTCAAAGGCCAACCCAATGTAAACAATCCCTCATTAGGGCTCTCAAGTTGTGTCAAGTTGACAATTAAAGTTAACCATCATAGTTTCTAAGATAAAATCCAAACACATAAAAAAGATGGAGCTTACTAGTGCTTCATATAGGACTTCATCGTACTGGAGTTTTATAATAGAAGGGCTGGAGATGTTTCCCATTTACTAGAGTGCTTGCTCAGCACACACAAAGCTCTGGGCTTGATCCTGCGCACAGCAGAAAGCCATGTATAGTAGTTAGTACACACTTGTAACCACAGCACTCAGGAGGCAGAGGCAGAAAGATTAAGTTCAAGGTAATGCTTGGCTATACAGAGAGTTCCAGGACAGTCTGGGAAATGAGAGACGCTATCTCAAAAAGAAAGTGGATGTTGTTCTGAAGTAGCCTTAAAAAAATTCATGAGAATAAAATTATAACCACCACCACCAACAAAACCTAAGACACCTACTAAATACCGCCATATATGTTGGTCAAAACCTAAGACACCTACTAAATACCGCCATATATGTTGGTCCAAACCTAAGACACCTACTAAATACCGCCATATATGTTGGTCAAAACCTAAGACACCTACTAAATACCGCCATATATGTTGGTCCAAAAGAAACTAGTGAGTTACTTTCCCAATGACAGGCTCCAAAGTTTTAATAAAGTTTAATAATATGAATGAGCCAATAATTAGTTATATTATTAGCACAAATTTATTAATTTGGTCAAGTACACATATAGAATCTCAATTCTATTTAATCCAGTAATTGAAAATTTTTTCCTCATATTGCATAGAAGTAAATGTGTTAAAGTCTTCATCTGTGTCATCCAAGACAACCTCTTCTTTATAAATACTGTCACTTTTTTTGAGTTGCCTCATACAATTTGACTAAAGAATATTGTTTAATCCTTTATCCATGATATTAGCAGTTTTTAACCTGTGGGTCTTGACCCCTTGGGGGGGGGGAATCATATACCAGATACACTGCATATCAGATATTCATATTGTCATTCATAGTGGCAGCAAAGTTACAGTTATAAAGTAGTAGGGACATAATTTTATGGTTGGGGTCACCACAACATGAACTGTATTCAAGGGTCACAGCATTAGGAAGGTTGAGAATCACTGTATTATACAGAGGCTCAGAAAACAGCATCTTAAAACACGACTCCTCATCGAGTTGAGAAGTTTAAGACTAGAAGGGCCCATAAACAGGGCTCTCGAACCTACTCCTGCCCTGCTCTCTGTCACCTCGCTCTCTCCTAAAGCAAGCCATAACACTCAGAAGAGTCATGGTCTCATGCTCCTTTGTAGATCCTGACTCCAGGCGCCCTGGCCCACATCCAAAAGAGAGTACATTGCAAAGAGAGACAAAAAGATTCTGAGCAGACAGGCCTGCCCTCAGTGACCCCACTGAGGGTCTGTTTGCATTAGGCTACACTCTGTGTCCAGTCATACATTTCAAATGCCCATCCTTCACAGAACTTGAACATGAACACTGTTCTCAATGGGTCTCTAGGCCTGTATTTCTGAACTATAAAAAGTGTCCGTGTCCGTGTGTGTGTGTGTGTGTGTGTGTGTGTGTGTGTGTGTGTGTGCGCGCGTGTGCATGTGTGTTCACACGTGTACACGTGAAGGCCAGAGACAACCTTATATGTCATCCCTCCGGTGCTATCTGCCCTTTTCTCAGACAGCATCTCTCCCTGGTCTGGAGCTCACCTAACAGGCCAGCCCATCTGCCTGTCTCCACCTCCCAAGTGTTGGGATTACAAACATGTAACATCTCAGCTGGCTTTTTAAAAATGTCGGTTCTGAGGACAGAAGCTTGTTACTGACAGCCATTTCCTTAGCCTTTAGCATCTTTGAGTTTTGAAACAAGAGTCTCCTATAGTCTGGCCTTGGAGTTGCTGAACAGTTGAACATGACTTTGGACCTTTGATTTTGCCTCCACCTCTCAAGTGCTGGTATTCCCTGTCTCGGAAATAAACAAACAAACAAACAAATAAATAAATAATTCTGCCGGTATCTTTGCTGTGTAAACCTCCCATCTGCCCAAGTACCCTGACTTAGTCTCCTGTTTCTGTTTAAGTTGTTTAAAGCACCCACCACTGCTCTCAGCTTTATATGGTGCTAGGGACATCACCCAGGGCTTTATGCACACTGGGAAACATTACCCACTAAGCCACACCCCAGCCCTAGCAAACCAAGATCAAACAAATTCATTGTGTTTTTCCTCTTACTAACTGAATGCGCTCTCTCTCTCTCTCTCTCTCTCTCTCTCTCTCTCTCTCTCTCTCTCTGTGTGTGTGTGTGTGTGTAGGTGGGGGGATAATGGCCTTGACCCTTATGATTCGTGAGGGATAGGTTCTCACCTTTCCATCCCCACTGTTCAAAGCTGCATTTACTGAGCTCAGTGTTGGCTGACGAAGACTGTATCCCAATGCATGGCCATTGGTGGGCTGTATTATACTGTTTACAACCTGCTTTTAAATACTTCTTATGGAGGGGCTGGAGAGATGGCTCAGCACTTAAGAGCACTTACTGCTGTGGCAGAGGACCTGAGTTTGGATCCCTGAACCATGGGGTGACCCACAACCAATCACCTATAACTGCAGCTCCTGGGGATCTGACACCCTCTTCTGGCTTCAGGTAACCACTCACATAGCTAGACACACACACACACACACACACACACACACACACACACACACGTAGTAGCGGTAGAAACCTTTAAATACTTCACATAGAGGACGTGCTGTGGAGGTAAGGTTCTAACCCTAGCCTCCTGAGTGTTCGTACCATCACCTCACTCCAGAGGGAAGCTTGGGTCCAGCTGGGGTCACTGGGCACCTACCCCTAAGAGTCCACTCAGGAGTAGAGCAATTCTGTTTCACTAGAGAAACGAGTGGGACTAGAGACGTGTGAGTTAGTGAGATTCAGAGTGCAGGTGCCCTCTGGTGTACACACACAGGGACAGCTACAGGATGGCCAGGGAGGCTGCTCCTCCCATGGCGTCACATGAGCTCACATGAGAGGAGGAATGGGTAGCTTGAACTGAAGCAGATGTCTTAACTCTGCTACTGTTACAGAATTAACATGGAGGCGGGAATCAATCCACAGTCTTCGAGATTAACAAAGGAAAGCGTTCTTTAGCACTAGTGCATGACTGGTTCTGGCTAACGCACAAAAGGGAATTGTCTTTGTGCAGACAATGTTAACAGCTTACACAGGTCCTGGGCTTACACTTCCACAAAATGTGTCTTTCACTCATGTCCTTCAGGTCCCGGCCCCAGATTATACTTTGAACAATTTAAACAGAGCCAGGAGACTGCAAGTCTGGCTACTTAAACGGATGAGAGATTTACAAAGCAAATTATTGGCAGGATTATTTTTAGGCACACCAATGTTGCTCTTTTGATATGACATAGAGTTGTCTTTCCTACAGTTTCTAACCAGCCTACTTAGAACACCACTCACCTGCCAGCTGGACGGGAGGCCGTGCGCCTTCAGCTAAATCCTACTTAGTGCAACTTAATAGTTCCTAAGCACGCATAATAGTAAATCTTTTCTGGTGTTAATTGTATTACTTCAGGTTCCTCCTGCATCACTACCAGTCATCCATCACCTCAGCCTCAGGTGAACTCTCAGGCAAGGTGTGCCTGAGAGTCCCCCACAGCACAGGTAGCTTGTCCTGAAGACTTTATGATACCCTTGTGCTGGTTTGCTGAAACAAATATGGCTGTCAGAAACCCAGCCCCAGCTTCTCACTGCGCTGGGCTAACAATGGGCACAGAGGCATAGTCTAATTGTCCCCAAGCATCTAAATACCAACTGAGCCCAGGATGGCATTTCAATGACCTTCAGACACCGTTAGCTGGAAGACACATCGCCATTTTCATGTACCAAAAAAGAGAGAAAATGATGCCAATTACAATCAGGAGATGCTGTTGACTGGAAATGAATTCTAATTTTGGAGCTGCTAAAATGTTAGGCAGAGAGGAGAGGCTAGAGAGACGGTTCATTCATTGGTGTGCCTGTCACACATGTATGAGGACCTAAGTTCAGTCCCCAGTACTCACATAAAAGATGTGTCTGTAATTCCTGCGCTGGGGAGGTGGGAACAGGAGGACACCTGGAGCCCTCAGGTCATCCAGCCTCTTGAATAGCTGTGATGGTTAATACTGTCAACCTGACAGGATCTAGGGTCACCTAGGAGACAGGCCTCTGGCGGGGTGCTTGTAATGAATTGTCTCGATTAGGTAAAGAGGGGTGGGAAGACCCATAGTTCTGGGCTTGGATCTTGAGCAAGCTGTCATCCATCTTTCTCTAGCAAGCTCTGGCCACCAGGATATCCCCTGCTGGGAAGGGTTGTAGTACCCTCAGACTGTGAGCACAAATGAAGCCTTTCTCCTTTAAGGTGCTTCTGTCGGGGTATTTTATCACAGCAACAGGAAATCAATTAAAACAAGAAATGCTAAAGTACCCTCTAGGGTATGTGCTGGAACTGGTGGATGAAGGACCTCTGTATTTAGTGACAGTGGTGGCTTTGGGGCTGCTTAGGTCTGTTTACAATGGTCACTCTCTGAACCTATTATTCAACTCTTTTTTTTAAATAATTTTTTAAAAAGATTCATTATATATATATATATATATATATATATATATATATATATATATATATATATATGCTGTCTTCATGCACACCAGAAGAGGGCATTAAATCCCATTACAGATGGTTGTGTGTGAGCCACTATGTGGTTGCTGGGATTTGAACTCAGAACCTCTGGAAGAGCAGTCAGTGCTCTTAACCACTGAGCCATCTCTCCAGCCTCCATTCAACTCTTCAAGTGGCCATCAGGAATATCTGAATTTTACTCCCACTGGCAGACTATGTACCTCCTCAAGGGATGCCAAGCACCAGCTAACTGAGAAGCACCACACTATCAAGATGTCTTCCTCTAACAGCTCACTGATCAGCATAAGGGAACATAGCAACTCCCGAAGATGGAAACTCAACACTTACAACACATTTCTCAATTTCTAGAAAATATCACATCCAAATAAAATTATGGAATAATGGGGCTGGAGCGATGGCTCAGCACTTAAGAGTACTTACTGCTCTTCCAGAGGTCCTGAGTTCAATTCCCAGCAACCACATGGTGGCTCACAAACATCTGTAATGGGATTTGATGCCCTCTTCTGGTTTGCAAGTATACATACAGATAGAGCATTCATATATACAAAATATACAAATTTATTATGGGTAGAGGTACACACCTTTAATATGCAGTACTCGGTAGGCAGAGGCAGGCAGATCTGAGTTTGAGGCCAGCCTAGTCAATAGAGCAAGTTCTAGGACAGTCAGGGCTACAGAGAAACCCTGTCTTGAAATAATATCTTTGAATATATTTGTTCCAAAGGTACCAGTAAGTTCAAGGAAAGATACCTTAGCATTAAGCCTTCAGGGGTTTACAATTCAAAACCATAACACAACATTTCGTCTCCATTAGGATGTCAACTCTCAAAAATAATGTAATGGGTGTTTTTTGGGGGAGAGAGCTCAGAGTTACCCTACCATGAAGACCCCCAACACCCACATACAAAAACCCGGTACAGCAGTGTATGAATTTAATCTCATCACTGGGGAGGCAGAGATAGGAGGATCCCTGATGCTCAGTAGACAGCCACTCACTAAATGCATGAGCTCCGGATTCGGTGAGAGACCCTGCCTCAAATACCAAAGCTGAGGACTCAGCATCAACCTCCGGCCTCTGCACGTGCACAGATGTATGTGCAGTCACATAAACACAGAATAAGCAAGTTTATGTAATATACTTTTACCATAATAGAATTATCTTCTTTTAAGCATGTATGTTATAGCCTGGTCCAGAACTCAGCTGTAGCTGTTTTAATACAAAAGTTTATTCTCTCCAAATCTTTCAGAAAAAAAAAAAAAAAGAAAAAAAAAAACCATGTACCATGTATTTCCTGTTGCTGCCAATCCCTCTCTCTGCAGAGAAGCCGACTTGCTCAACCCAGCATTCTTGCTATTATATAGATAGACACTCTAGATAAGAAAGGACTTGCCTGAGGTCGCTGGACAAGGGCCTGGCAAAGTCAAGATGAAACAAGCTCGCTAAGCAATTCGGGAACCTGTACATAGCTGTCTGTAAAACTGGAAAATCCAGTAGCTCCACCCTGTGGGAGCCCAAATCTAAGGGAAAAGAGCAAGCTCACAGAACAGTTGGCAAGCTGGCTGCATCAGATGCCATTCCTTAGCTGGGACACACTCCCAAGCTCCAGCCAGGCTTCAGCCAGAGTCTGAACGCCCACCTCGGCAAACAGAAGCAGCCTGTGTGGAGGTCACTGTTCATGAGGGCCACAATGCTGGGTCTCTTCACAATGTGTCTGCTGATCAAAGTGCAGGCAATATGTTGTCAATAGGTCACAAAGTCAATTTACTGAGTCCTGACTAGTCTGGGAAATACTAGATCAGAAAATATCAGGAGAGGGGCCAGCAGCTGTGACACCTACTGGGGTGGGGGTTTTGAACCTAGAAAACACAGGAAGTGTGTAAGTGTGTGTGTTTGTGTGTGTGGTGTAGTGCACATGTGCATTTGTGTCACTGGGGACCAGTCATGCTATCAAATATTCAGTGATATTTGTGAACTGAAAAAAAAAAAATCCAGCCGGGTGTGGTGGCGCACGCCTTTAGTCCCAGCACTTGGGAGGCGGAGGCAGGCGGATTTCTGAGTTCGAGGCCAGCCTGGTCTACAGAGTGAGTTCCAGGACAGCCCGAGCTACCCAGAGAAACCCTGTCTTGAAAAAAACCAAAAGAAAAAAAAAACAATCCAGACCACCAATCTCAGTGAGTGTCTGAGTGTCTGGTCAACAAGAATTAAGTCAAATTCTGAGGCGCTGTGGTGTCTAGACAGATCTCAGTAGGGCTGAAGTGGCTATACAGTTTCCATCTGGGCAGGCACTCCTGTAGCCTTGCGCGGGCTACACAGGACCCTTCTCTGCAGCCAGCCCCAAGAGAGGCCTTCTGTTAGACTTGTCTGCACCAGAGCAATGTCCACACCTGGAGGCAACAGGCTTAGTGCTCACCTGCAGGCCAGATCACCTGCAGGGTTTACTTGCAGCCCAGCTGTCGCTATGGGCCACCCAGAGGGAGTCCAGGCCTGGATAATGGTCACTCATAATCTCTTTTCTACAGTCCCTGGGGCGGGTGGGGAATGGGAGGATTGGGGCATGTCTACAGGTCTCAAACGTCTTCAACTGTTCACTTCTCTGGACATTCAAGGTCTAGTCATACCTGCTTTCCTAGAGGAGGAACGCCAATCCCCTACTTAGTCCGACTTCTACCTCGCCATCCCTGACCGCCTCCAAGTGGTCTTACGGTCGGTCACAGCTGAGGTGCAGTTCTCCTGCTTACCAGCTGGTACCCTTGGTGCCCACCTTTAATCCTAGTATTTAGTAAATCCAGTTCTCAGCTTTGGGCCTCATAGGAGGCTGGAAGACTGACTGGATAATGGATGGAAGCTCTCTGCCTAAAGCACGCCAGCGGTAAGCCACTCAGTGGCTGGGACCCAGACACTAAGGCGATGCTCACTCTGAGTCTTGAGGGTGTGGTCACCCTTTAAGCCACTATTTAGATGGCTCAATTGGAGACAGGGCTTGGTCTATTTTTATGAGACCCTATAAAACCTTATTGAGTATTCTCTCTGATGTTATACGGGTCACTTCACCCTCTACTCACCCACTTACCCCTGGGATGAGGCTGGTGAATGATCTAGAGGTTTAGGCACTCTGTGGATGGGACATATAACCATGGCAAGTTCCTCAAAAGGACGGGAATCACAGAGACTGGCGGACAACTGGGTCAGATACTCTGTGGACAAAGGGGCAAAGCTGAGAGGGAGAGAGCTGCCGGGAGTCCTCACGGAGGGAGTACCAGGGTAGGGTTAGGGTAGATTTGCTGTGGGAGTGGTATGCGTACCGAGTGTGAGAGCTCAGGAGCGGCAGGGACCGGTTGAGCAAAGGTTCAAAGGTGACAGTGATCTCTGAGCTCCTCAAATGGAAGAGAAGCTGTGAGCCCTAGTCCGGCTATGTAGAGGCAGAGCTGGGGTGGGAGTGGGGGCGGGGGTAGGGCTTGGGCAATGAGAGGAAACCTGAATCTCCCAGCACATGTGGGTGTAGTTTTGCAGGTAAGGTTGTTCTGAGCTAAGTTTTCTTCTCAACTGTTTTCCTAAGCCTGGTGGCTCACTCCCTCTGAGTGGAAAGACGTGGGTGGAATGTGGGGGTCCCACCCAACTCCCTTCATCTCTTTCCCCATTCCTGCCCTGCAGGCCCCCGCCAGTCTACAAACAGGCTTGCCAGCCACACCCTGAGTTTCCCCTTTGCTCTGCTTAGGGTACAGTGCTTAGCCTCAGCCCCACACAGGGCACACCCCTGGCTCAGGCCAGCCACCCATCCAGGTGTGACGATGGGCAGGGCTGTCCTGGTCTGGGAAGGCTGCCAGCTCTCAAGGTTCTCTGCAGAGTGGCCCAGACTGGGACTCCTAAACCGCTCCTGAAGAGCCTCCCGGGAGCCTGAATCCAAGAAGGAGAAGAGCCAAATAGACAGAGCCACTTGCAGAGACAGAGAGAGCAAGGCAGAGCTGGATATTGGGCGTGGCTGAACCCTGCCAGGGCGGGGAGGACAAGGCAAATAGCCTTCTGCCTTCTAAAGTGTCTTTTAAAACCAGAACCATTCTGTAATGATGGCCATGTGACATTATGTATTTGTCAAACCCACAGAAGGCACAGCACAGAAGAAGCCCCAATAGAAACAAAGATCCTGGTTAATAACAATGTGTCTGTATTGATTAGCTCACATCTCTCTGGCTAGGGTGTGGTGATGTACATCTATATCCTAGCAGGAGATGGAGGCAGGAGGAAGAGGCGCTCAAGACCAGCCTTGGCTACTTTATCTTAAGCAAAAGTATCTCTGTCTCTATATTCATTATGCATGCCACTTTAACAACAGCAGACTGGGGATGGAATGAAGAAGGAGCCTAAGGAAGGTTCTGCACCTTTGTACAATTGTTCTTGTAAATAACTAGAGCAACTGAGGAAAAACATCCAATCCAGGGCTTTCCCAGCATGCACAAAGCCCTGGGTTTGATTTCCAGCACTGCATTAATGGCACAGTGTAGTGGGACAAGCCAGAGATCTCAGTATCCAGGAAGTGGGGGGATTAGAAGTTCAAGGTTATTCTCTGCTACATAGCAAGTCAGAGGCCAGCCTGGGATACATCAGACCCTGTCCAAAAAAAAAAAAAAAAAAAGCCAAACCAAACCAAAAATCAAACAAACATGATATTCTCAAAGAATTACTTAAAATATTGAATAAAAACAAAACCTAGCCCTACACTTAAGAAATTGGGGGTCCTTACATAGGAACCTTGAACCCCAGTTCTCTCTCTCTCTCTCTCTCTCTCTCTCTCTCTCTTTGGTTTTTTGAGACAGGGTTTCTCTGTGTAGCCCTGGCTGTCCTGGAACTCACTCTGTTGACCAGGCTGGCCTCGAACTCAGAAATCCGCCTGCCTCTGCCTCCCAAGTGCTGGGATTAGGTGTGTGCCACCACTGTCCAGTCCCAGTTCTCTTGATAAACATGAAGCCACATAGCTCTGGGTTCGCTCATCACTGTCTCGGCCCCTGGTGACAAGATCAATTGTCCAATCACAAGGAGGGAAACTGAGTAACTTCAGCTTGGGGCTCAGAGCACACAGAGTCCTAGACCCCCATTTCCCACAGGACTGGAAGGGGTGGAAGCACTGTGAGAACCAAGAGCCCCAGGGCAGTTTCTAGACTCACAGGCTTATAGTTTACAGATCTGCAGCCAGGGGGCCGGTGAGATGGCTCAGTGAGTAAAGGAGCTTGCTGCCCAGGACCCACACAGTCGAAGGAGAAAGCTACCTCCGTGTTATCCTCTGACTTCCACATACATGCAGTGCCATACATGAGTTCCCCACACTCAATCAGCCAATCAGTTAATCTAAGTGTTTAAAAAAAAAAAAATCTGTGGGGCTGGTTAGACGGCTCAGCGGGTAAGAGCACCCGACTGCTCTTCCGAAGGTGATGAGTTCAAATCCCAGCAACCACATGGTGGCTTACAACCACTGGTAATGAGATCTGACGCCCTCCTCTGGTGTGTCTGAAGTCAGCTACAGCATACTTATGAATAATAATAATAAAACGAATCCTTGGACTGGAGAGACCAACCGGAGCGAGCGGGACTGTCCAGAGCGAGCAGGGCTGTCCGGAGCGAGCGGGGCTGTCCGGAGTGAGCGGGGCTGTCCGGAGCGAGCGGAGCCGAATGGGGACGGCTGGAGGGAGCGGAGATGGAGCGAGCAGGGACGGCTGGAGCGAGCGGGGGTGGGGGTGGGGGAGCATATGGGGGCGGCTGGAGCGAGTGGGGCTGGCCAGAGCGAGCGGAGCCAGCCGGAGCGAGCAGGGTTGAACGGAACAAGGGGAAAAAATCTGTGGCCATGTTTCAGAGGGGAATTTAATTAAATAAAATTGAGAGACAAAGAGAGGGAACTTTCAGAAGCCATGTGTTTCCTCCAAAGGCGAACACAGGAGAACATACAGGATAAAGGTAGGCTGGTGGCACTGGTGGGCAAAACAAAGTTGGGGTGGAGTGAGGACCAGGATTTTCCCCAGCCTTAGCTTTTCTAGCTTGGCGCGAGAAAAACTGGACCCCCAGTGCTCCCTCACACCCTCCTGCTCACACCCTCCTGCTCACACCCTTCTGCTTACACCCTTGGCACTCACACTCCAGTGCACATGAGACCCAAGGTGGCCCACAGTCCATGTTATGATAGTGCCAAGGAGGGAGCCTCGAGAAAAAAAAGGAGGGTCGGACTCGGAGGGAGGGAGGGAGGGAGGGAGGGGAGGGAGTCAGGGTGAGATCTTGAGCTGAATTCTTCCCTCCCCTCAGTGCAGCAGCCTCAGAGATCTTAGAGTCCACTGGGAAAGGCCAGAGGCAGGCAAAGAGGTGTCTCTCCATCCCCAGCATTACTGTCGGCAATTTTAGGGACCCATGACCAACTTCAATTCGAAAGCACTAGTATTTATTTTTGATTTTTTTTTTTTGAAAGAAAGAAACACCATTTATACAACGTTTGCTTCAGCACACCACTGTGATTGTTCTCTTTATGTGACTGCTGCCAATCCACAAGTGGACCTGATTTCCTTTAAAAAATTACATTAATAAATGTATTTAGTGTGTGTGTGTGTGTGTGTGTGTGTGTGTCTGTGTCTGCACATGTGCCAGCGTCAGTGTGATGCAAAAGTCAGGGGACAACTTGTAGGAGTGGGTTTTCTCTTTCTATATATGGGTCCTGGGAATCAAACTTGGGTCACCAGGCTTGGGGGCAATCACTTTTATCAGCTGTGCCACGTTGATGCCCCACCCCACCCCAGCTGTGCTAAATTTCTATATCAATCTTTATAGTGAATATATATTCATCAGGAGACATTGCACCTAGCGACTTGGTAACACCCATGGTTTCAGGCATCCTGAGTCTCGGAATGTATCCCCTGTGGGTAAGGGGACTACTGCATACCAGCAGATCTGTCAAATCTAGCTTGGAAGTGGCAGAGGGGTTAAGTGGCAGGTGGCCAGGGTGAGCTGGATGAAGAGGCAGTGAGTCCCCATCAGAACCAGGGAAGCATGGGGCTGCTTGGTTGCTGGGACCAGAGGCCTCAGGATGGCAGCAGGGGAAAGATGGGAAACCTCCAGCTGGGTGGCAAGGAAGATTCTACATAGCAAATACAGACAAACTGTCAGTGTCCTGAGTGCTAACCGCTACCCGATGGCATCTCACCGGGGCCAATCTTCCATGCCTGATCTCTCATCTACCATCTGTGTCTGGCACTCTTCTGTGTGCACTTGGACAATGACCCACTTTCATGTCCTTATCCCTTGAATGAGGAGGACAGGAAAAGTGATGCTAGCTCTTAAGATGATGGATGCGGTACTTGATGGTGAACAAGTATCCAGCCGAGAGTGACTATTACCCTTGTTACAGCCTCAGCCACCTCAGCCACCTCAGCTCTGAAGATGGTCTCCTCTGTTTCTTCTGCCCTGTGCTTAAAAAGTCTCTGAGGACAGAGAGTGTCTCCTCAGCCCTGTCACTTGCCTCTTCCTGCACTGACAACCCCTCCCCAGCGCTGCTGTTTCTGGGCCACAAATGAGACAAGCAAGGGGTTGCCATGGTGACCTCCCAGCTGGGCACTAAGACTCACAGAGGGAACTAAACTATTTTTTTGTGTGTGCCAGCTATGGCAGCTATTCTAAATATTTACCAGTAGGCAATTACTGAACATCTGGAAAAGAGTGGGTGCTATTCCTTAGCACACTGTACAGAGAACTTGTCACAACACACCCATGCAAACCCAGACCTATTAAAAAATGTTACCAACCTGTGCTAACTGAGAGGAAACCGTGTCATGACAAGTTGTCAAAGGAAAAACAGGTTATGTAATGGCGTAAAGCTTGTCAGGCCATCCATAGAAAGATGCATTGCGTTTTTAGCGGTTTGTATTTATGGACAGAAAACCAAAATGCTTGGAAGGCTGTTCCCCAAAGTGTTGGCTGGAGTTCTCTCAAGGCAGTGGGAGCAGGGCAGCCCATCTAGGGACTTCCTTTCTTTTCTAAGTTTTCTCCAATACTGAGGTTGCCTCATACTGAACCACACATACGTGGGGCCGTCTTCAAAGTGACCATGCTGTCTAAAAGAAACAGAAGAGCGGGTCTTTCAAGCCTTGGCCAGTCTTGGAGGATTAATCTGTGTCTGTCAACTCAGACTTGTAAATGTTGAAGTTCTGATAAGGCCACTGCTGAGCCTTCCTGTAGGTCCCTATCCCTTCTCCTGGCCCAGGGACTGCACTGGCCTTGGAATTTCTCCATTCAGGGTAGCTGGGGCCTAAGGGATACTGTTGAATGGCTTAGGGAAAGCAAGATTCCTAGGGCTGAAGCCCAAGTTTCTAAGTTGTCACCATAGGTGAGGTTTGGGAGTGATAAGCGGCCCACAAGGGTAGCACTGGAAAGCTGTCAGCAAATCATATTGAGTACCCACAGTGGCCAGCCACCATGCTATTCCTGTGCATTCCTGGGGATCAACGTAGACACAGGCTCGCACAGCCACCTCAGGTCTACTGGCTGTGAGCTCCAGGAGGCCTTAGAAACCTCAATAACTCTTCACTGTCCTAGAGTGCCTTTCTCAGGAAAATCTGGAGGATGGGCACAGTGGTGCAGCGCTGTAATCTCAGCACAGAACTGGAGGTAGGATGATGGTACCCAGGATAGCCTGGGCTACAAAGGCAACCCTGTCTCAAAAGTAATATCATGCAGTCCCCTCCAGTAGGTCTCAGATGATCTCAAGTCCCTAGTGTGTCCTTCCGACCTCCACTCTCTACCCTGGTCCAGCTTCGCCTCCTGTTAGCCTGCCCATGTCTCCCTCACCTGCTCTCTCACCTTCGGCCTTAACACCGGGACCTTCCTCCATGTTTTCGTGCTTGCTATTTGCCTAGCATCTCCCTTCTGTCTTACCTTTAGCTCACTGGTTTTTCAGTCCATGGGTTGCAACCCTTTGGGAGTTGAATGACCCTTTCATAGGGGTCGCCTAAGACCACTGGAAAACATATATTTAGTTACGATTCATAACAGTAGCAACATTACAGTTATGAAGTAGCAATGAAAATAATTTTATGGTTTATGGTTGGGGGCGGTCACCAAAGCATGAAGAACTGTATTAAAAGGTTGCAGCATTAGGAAGGTTGAGAACCACTGCTGTAGAGTGTGTATGTCTGTGTGAGAATGTACATGCACTTCTGTGTACATGCAGATAGAGGCCAAGGACAACTTCAGGTGTCATTTCCCCCATCCACAAAAAACTTTTTCTTTCTTTCTTTTTTAAATATTTATTTACTTAATGTATATGTGAACATGGTAGCTGTCTTAAAGCACAGCAGAAAAGNTTCCCCCCCCCCCCCGCCCAAAGCTTTTCTAGGAAAAAAAAAGTCATGCCTGGCAGTGGTGGTGGTACACACCTTTAGTCCCAGCACTCAGGAGGCAGAGGCAGGTGGATCTCAGAGGCCAGCCTGGTCTACAGAGTAAGTTCCAGGATAGCCAGGACTACACAGAGAAACCCTGTCTTGAAAAAAACAACCTACTAAATAAACAAATAAGGGAAAGGAAAAGAAAAAAGAACCCCATACTTGTAACAAAATGATCCTAGCAACCTTTTTTTGATGTAAAGATTCTGTCTGCTCCCTGAACATATCGTGGTTTCCAAGTGTGTAAGCAGAGTGCTTGCATAGCATGCACAAGGCCCAGACCTACAATATGTACATCTGTAAGTAATTAAACAAATAGCATAGATTTTAATGTTCTAGAACCTTCATTTCTGTTCATCTGCTAACTCAGTCCCAAATGAAAAATTTTTTTCCTTCCTTCCTTCCTTCCTTCCTTCCTTCCTTCCTTCCTTCCTTCCTTCCTTTTTAATGTGTGTGTGTGTGAAATTTTTCCTTTACTTAGGGCTCCAAATCACACTTTTAAAATGCCATTTTGCAAAACACAAATCTGTGAAGGACATAGGAATGGCCTGACCTGGTGCTAAAGAACCCTACATGCCTTGCCAGAGCTGGCAGGGAAAGCATGTGCCCAAACCACCCAGAGAGTTTTACAGTATTAAAGCTCAGTTACCTCACACTCTCAGAGAGTCAGAGGAGGGGACGCCAGGCGACTGTAAAGAGCAGCAAGAGCCCAAACAACTAAGGTTCTGGAACACATGAAGAGGGGTAGAAGCCATGGAGCTGTTGTCACCTTAAATACATTAAATCATCCAGGACCTGGGGTCTTTGAGACCCTACCTTCCTGCTCATTGGCCCCCAGGGTAGATGCTACAGCAGGCCCTTCCCTAAGACTGGAAAGGATCACAGAAAGTAACCACAGGCCCCGATTGCTAGTGCCAGCCTCCTCGCCTGCTAGGAGAGGCTGATTGACTTACCTCCACCTTCTCTCCAGCTGCTAATCTAATCAGAAAGCAGCCTGAGATAAGGCAGCTGCTGTGTGGGAGGCTAGACAGAGAGGATACAGAGAGAAAGTAAATATCTTCACACCCTGTGAATGGACTGCACTGTCCTCAAGTGCTACAGGCCCCGCTATGCTTAGTAAGGGCTTAGGGCTCCCCACCTTGAATGAACAGCTTGGAGCTCTTGATGGGGAGCTGATCTTCACGTGAGGTGATGAGAGGAGGCTGGAGTTAGGCAGAGACAGGGCCTGGAAACCTCCAGAACACCACCCCAAACACCATGAAATCCCAGGATCTGATGGTCCTCCCCAAAGCCAGCAAGCCATCCCAAACACTATGAAATCCCGGGATCTGATGGTCCTCCCCAAAGCCAGCCCCTCCTCTCTGCTCTACCTCTAGCTTTCTGATTCAGAGGCCCTAGCGTACCGGCAGAACAACCATCAAAGTCTGTTCGCTGATTTTCTTCAGACCCTGTATGTCTTTTGCCCTTTATAAAGTCTCAAGGTCAGTTCTCAGGCACAGCCAGATAAGGAGCATCCCTGAGCACCTATGCTTTGTAGCCTCAGGTATGCTGGGAGACAGTGAGTGCTACACACCCCAAAGCCAGAAGCACAGGGACAAGGTGGACAGTGGGTTGGGTCCTCAGAGAGAGAAGCCCTAGTGGGGGAGCAGCGAGGGGCAAAAAGATCTGAGAGCGCCTGCTTTGTGGTCCTCACACCACAGGAGCCATTTTTATCCATTTTTTTCCCCTTGTTCCGGTCAACCCCGCTCACTCCGCTCTACCCCATTCGCTCCGGCTGCCCCCGTATAGCCCCGCCATTTTTATCCTTTTTATGTGCACACGTCCCTTATCTACCTGGAAAGTTCCATTTCTTCCTTCATCACGCCCCTCCCTCCACTGACCCCAGATGGCACCTTAGACTTAAGAATGGTCTAAGAGCCCAGCTGACTCAATCTGGGTGGCAGCCTCCTACCCCTCCCTCTGCTGGACCCTCAGCCAAGTCAAGAACATGGGAAATATACCTAAAGAGCTGTCCAAAGCTTGGGGGCAGTCCAGTGCTGGTACCCAGAACAAAGCAAGGAGAGGCCCAGGACAGAAGCAAGGATTGGAGTAGATCCTAAAGCCAAGGTCACTTTGGCAGAAGAGAAAGTAGCATCTCCAGGGAGAGGTAAGGCCTAAAGCATGAAAGCTGGTTGTGAACATGGAGGCCTATGGGCTCTAGGTCTTGAGATGCCAGAGATGGGAACAGAGCATGGTGGTGATGATGTGTGGTATATGCTGTGGTTGGGATGTGTGTGTGTGTAACTCCAGGCTACAGGGTTCTAGAGTGAGGGTCCAGGGAAATGTCATTCCTTCATCAGGTTGAAGTCTGCACTCAGGAAAAGCGGTCCCTGGCAATCATTAACTGCTAACTTCATCTACTGGACTTGGAGGTGATGGTTATTAACCAGCAACACCATGGGTGAGTTTTCATATTATCATTACCCAGAGGACACACACCCCAAAGGTAAAGATGGGAAGAGGGCAGCCACAGAGCCCAAGGAAGTGTGAACTGCCAGAAGGAGGTCACCTGAGGGGCTGGCAGGCATTCAGGCTGTGGCAGGAGAACGGGGAGGGGCCACCCAGACCCAGCAGGGAAAGGACATGATTGGCAAACAGATTTGAATCCGGGGAGGAGTTAGATGGGAAGCCAGGGATATCCTAGCCTTCGAGGCACTGACTGTTCTCATGATGACAAGGGCTGCTCTCCCTAAGTCATTTCTACCTGCAGAGCATCCTGAAACCTTTCTGAGCCTTCCGTTGTCTGTTTGACAGGATGGAGAGTCTCCTTGGATACATACCGCAAGGGAGTCTCTAGATTAGGTAAATTGAGGGAAGACCAACCTTAACACTCTCAGCTGAAGACAAAGGAGAGAGCCAAAGGGCGGGGAAGCAGCATTCACCTCTGTCCCCTGACTTCAGACGCAGAGCGACCAGCTGCCACCACCTCTTCCCTACCTTGGTGGTCCTAACCCCAACCCCCAAACTCTAGTCCAAATAAACACTCCCTTCCTTAAACTGCTTTGGCTGTTGTTTTTCTTTTTGTTCTTTTTCTTTCTCAGAGAGATGGCTCAGTGATTAAGAGCCCTTGTTCTGACACAGGACCCAGGTTCACTTCCCAGTGCCCACAAGGACACCAGCTCACAACTGTCCATAACTCCAGCTGCAAGGGATCCAGTGTCCTCTTCCTACCTCCGTGGGTGCCAAGCATGCACACGGGGCACAGCAAACATGTAAGCAAAACATTCACACACATCATACTGGCTGGTTCTGTGTGTCAACTTGATAAAAGCTGGAGTTATCACAAAGGAGCCTCCCTTGAGGAAATGCCTCCATGAGATCCAGCTGTAAGGCATTTTCTCAATTAGTGATCAAGGGGGGAGGGCCCACTGTGGGGTGGTGCTATCCCTGGGCTGGTAGTCTTGGGTTCTATAAGAAAGCAAGCTGAGCAAGCCAGGGGAAGCAAGCCAGGAAGTAACATCCCTCCATGGCCTCTGCATCAGCTCCTGCTTCCTGGCCTGCTTGAGTTCCAGTCCTGACTTCCTCTGGTGATGAACAGCAATGTGGAAGTGTAAGCTGAATAAACCCTTTCCTCCCCAACTTGCTTCTTGGCCATGATGTGTGTGCAGGAATAGAAACCTTGACTAAGACACACATGAAAATGAGATCAATCTAAAAACAAAAGAGCAATGAGAAAAGCAGCTAAGGCAGAGATGATAAGCCTTGACATGTTCACATATTAGCTCACAGTCCCCAGAAAGCTGCTTCCTCGGCGAGCTTGCGCACTGCCGATTATTGTGTGCAAGTATCCACGTACAGGGAGTGTTCAATACACATGTGTGTAATCTGGATTCAGCATGAGCAAGTGCAGCCTAAGCTGTTGGAGCCTGAGCCCCCTCCCATGACCACCTTCTCCAGCTGCCCCAGGCTCTAAGAGTCACCTGTTTTCCTTGTGAGTGCTCCTGCTCCCCCAACGTCTTGTGTAACACATTTTACACCATTTGAATGCAGTCATGGATTAAGAGCCCCAGTGGCTAACAGGCAACATTAGGTTATCATTCTAGCATTATTAAACATAAGGTGTTGTTGTTGTTGTTGTTGTTTTAAGGGCTGATAGGCTGAGGAGGTAACTCAACCCTTAAAGTTGAAGCAAGAAGATTGGAGTCTGGATTTTAAGCAGTCACTTAAATGCTGGCTGGCTGGCTGGCTGGCTGGCTGGCTGGCTGGCTGGGTGTATCATTGGCCTGGAATTCCAATCTTGAAAGGCAGAGATGAGCCCCCAGAGCAATCTGGCTAGAAAAACCACAGCAGCAAGTTTTAATTGTGAGACAATTAAAAAGAATAAGGCAGAGGAGCACTGAAGAAGGTTCCTGACACCAACCTTGGGTATCTTTGTGAACCAGCATTTGCACTCACAAGTAAAAGTGAGCACACGTGCACATGTGTGCGCGCACGCGCGCGCGCGCACACACACACACACACACACACACACACACACGAAAGGCAGAGGAGGAGGATGAGGAAGAGGAGGAGGAAGAAGAAGAGGAAGAGGAGGAGGAGGAGGAGAAAACTCATGAAGACTGGAAACAATGTGTCTCTCTAAATCAGCCTCCTAGAAGAGAAGAGGTGCATAACTCACCCTCTTTGGGACCTGCCACCCTGTGTCACTGTGAGGCTCCAAGGCTGGCCTCAGAGGCACCTGACTAACTTCACTCAGAGCCCAGGAGGGCTCACCAGAGGAACAAATGAGGAGCCAGCAAGTTGATGACAAGTTGTGGAGAGGCAAAGGACACTACAGCTGTCCCTGAAGCCTGTGCGGGGCACAGTGGCCCCTGAGCACCAGCTGCTACTGCTCACTGTGAAATTCTTCACTGGGCTTAGAAAGGGTAAGTGGGATCTCGCTAGGAATGGTGGCAAGAAGAAAGCATAACCATTCCCACAGTGAAGACACCCTGGTCCTCAGTGCCCCAGAGTGCCAGGGTACGTGGTATGAAGTTGGTGATGTCCTTAAGGAGGGCATGAACTTTGACCTGGGTCCTTGTACTCCTTAGCTTTGCAATGCCCCGGTGGGGCTGGCATCTGTGAGGAAGTGGATGTTGAGAGTCACGCCCTACAAATAGGGGCAGGCCTACCCCGTGGGCAAGCACCAATCCCTGACACTATTATTAATGATACTCTGTTATGCTTGCCATTATGCTTGCCAACAAGAGCCTAGCATAATTGTCTTCTGAGAGGTTCTATCCAGCAGCTGATTGAAACAAATGGAGAGACTAGCGGCCAAGCATTAGACAGAGCTCTGGGAGTCTTGAGGAAGAGTTGGGGCAAGGATTGAGGACCCCACGGGGGACAGGGACTCCACAGGAAGACTAACAGAGTCAACTAAACTGGACCCTTAAGGGCTCCCAGAGATGGAACCACCAACCAAAGAGCATGTACAGGCTGGACCTACCCCCCCCCCCCACACACACACACATGCACACGCACACGCACAGACATAGCAGATGTACAGCTTGGTCTTCATACAGCCCCCTCCCAACCTGGAGCACGGGCTCTCCCTAACTCTGTTGCCTGCCTGTGAATCCTGTTCCCCTAGCTAGGCTGTCTTGTCTGGCCTCAGTGAAGCCGGGTGTGGTGGCACAAGCCTTTAATCCCAGCACTTGGGAGGCAGAAGCAGGCAAATTTCTGAGTTCAAGGTCAGCCTGGTCTACAGAGTGAGTTCCAGGACAGCCAGGGCTACACAAAGAAACCCTGTCTCAAAAAAGAGGATGTACCTAGTCCTTCCATGCTTGATGTGCCAGAACGGGTTGATACCTGGGGGTGGGGGTCTTCTGTCTCAGAGGAGAAAGTGAGGAGTAGTTGGGAAGGGGCTGTATGAGTGGGGACTGGAAGGAGGGGGGGCTGCAGTCCGGATGCAAAGTGAATAAATAAATAAATTAATGGAAAAAAGTGCCATGGTCACAGTGTCTCGTCACAGCAATAAAACAATGACTAAGACAGAATGGAAATGGGGGAGGGGACATCAAAATAAATTATATGCATGTAGGAAATCCCCAAGTTTACATATATATGTGTGTATGTATGTATGTATACAACATATACACACATATATGTATGTATATGTATACATTGTATGTGTATATGTTTTATATATATATATATATATATATATATATATATATATATATATATATTACAGTGCCCAGCTCTAGCAAGCTTTTGGTATGTGACACTTTTGGTATGTGACAGTGAAGGCACAATCAGTCAGAACTCTGGTTCAGGAAGACCTTCAGCTTCCTGAGCAGGGATCACTTAACTCCAGAGACCATGAGTTGTTAGTCGGCTTGAGTTTTCACACAGGTAAGCTGGTGTTGAAACGGCAAAGCTAGTAGGCTAGCTCAGAATAAAAGGCAGCCTTTATTACCATACAGCTCTTATCAGGCGAATGCTTTCCCTTTGGAAGTCAACTCTGTGGTTTTCGGTCAGCCCTGCAGAGCCCAGCCAGAAGCCTTAATGCCTCCCCTCCCCATTGCCTCTGACACCTCTGCCTCTGTCCCCCTGCTCTGTCTAATCCCCAGAGGTCACCCTCGCAGTCCAGAGAAGAGAAGGAGAGAGTGTTCTGGACACCTCAAAGGCAGCAGAAAATCTGGCTGGGACTCTGTGGCTGTGGAAAGAGGCTTGCCCAAGGTCTTACAACCAGCTGCTCAGGGAGTCAGCCCAGAAGCTTCAGTTTTGTGATGTGACAATCCTAGAAATCAGAGCACCTGCAACCATTCTGGGACAAAGATGAAGAGTAGACTGGGCCAGACTGGAAAGGGGAGGAGGGAGGGGAGGACCAGGAGAGAGATTCCACAGTTCTGACAATGTGTCAGACCATCTTGCAGGACAGACTCCAGCCCAGACAATGATGATGGGCAGGACCACCCCTTGGCCATACCTCCTATGCAAAGCTGACCTTGTGGATGGAACAGAGTGGGTGGGGTGGGGGTGGGGCTGGACCTCTCTACTTCTCACCGGATGTAGCCATATGAAGAAATCTCCCTTCTCTCCTTCTCTGACATGTTGTGTAATTGGCCTCTCGTGGACAGGAGGCTGCACTCAACTTGTGGGCTTCTAGGGCCCCCAAGCATCCTAAGTCCATTCCAGCTGAGATCCCCAGGCTCCTCCATTGGCAGGGAGGGGACATCACTCAGAGGCTCCCCAGGGGCAGGAGCTCACAGACACTCCACTGAGCCCACTCTGTCCTTTCAGTAGCTCCTTGTCTCTCCGAGGTGACCAACCACCATGCTCTGGCCTTGCTGTAATCCCACACTCAACTTGCCCCACACTAGGGCAAGTCTGCCCGTCCGTCCATCCGTCCGTCCGTCCATCCGTAGACTTCTGTCTCTTCCTTACCTTTCACTACCCCTCCTATCCACTGTCTACTGTGTTCTTCCTCTTTCTAGAAACCTCTCTGTCAACCACAGCTCATCTGGACCCTCGCAGAATATGCAGCAAGCGAAAACAAATCTAACACGTGCATTACGAGGCCGCAGTACAGCATCTGAACGACATCGAGGCAATGGGGTTTGGTGAGTGTGGCATTATTTCCCAACAAATTTCACTTTAAAAGGTACAGACCTCTTTTGGCAACAATGAGATAAATCATGAGGTAATGCCAGCAGTGGTCAGATCGGTCGGAGTGAGCGTCCTGCAGAATAGGGAGTCCCTACTCTGCCGTTCTTTGAGCCAAGCCACTGCCATCTTAGGGCATTCGGCTGTGCCCTCTTGCAAAATAACCATGTCAGCTGTGCTTGTTGGCTATGTATACCTCCTCCAGAAGGGGCAGGAAGGGGCACGAGACCCTCACCTGAGTATCCAACTGCTCCTTTCCACCTGTTGTATGCACACCTGCCTTCTTGGCCTCAGGGTGGGGTGAAGAGTATATTTTCTGGGCAAGATTGGGCGGGTGGGTTCTACCCTCATCCTTGCGGGTTAAGGCTTTCCAGGTGTGACCTTTTGGGGGAGGAACACCCATCCCCCAGTAAGAAACCCCTCATCTGTGCTCTGAAAGGAAGCCCACTGGTTCTCCAAAGTGAACTGTCCCTCATCTGTCATTGGGACCTTAGAATTTATGTATTCTGAGGAGTGTGGGTCAGGTCCCCAGCGCCAAACAGCAGCACCACGGCCAGTCACCGACACTGTTACTGCTTTTCTTTTTATCTTTTTTTTTTTTTTAAGATTTATTTATTTATTATTTATATGTAAATACACTGTAGCTGTCTTCAGATACTCCAGAAGAGGAGTCAACTCGTTACAGATGGTTGTGAGCCACCATGTGGTTGCTGGGATTTGAACTCAGGACCTTTGGAAGAGCAGTCAGTGCTCTTAACTGCTGAGCCATCTCGCCAGCCCACTGCTTTTCTTCTCATCTCCTCGAATGACACATGCACAAGCACTTTTCTTTTACATTTTGGTTAGTGTGTGTGTGCACGTGTGGTGTGTGTGTTTGTGTGTGTGTGTGTGTGTGTGTGTGTGTGCATGCATGAGTGTGTGTGTGTGTAAATATGGCACTGTCTATGCATGGAAGTCAGAGGAAAAATTGCAACAGTTGGTTCTCTCCTTCCACCATGTATGTCTTAGAGATTGAACTTAAGTCCCCAGGCTTGGTAACAGTCACCTTTATCTGCTGAGCCATCTTGCCAGCCTGTTGCAGGGATCTAAGCCATGCTCAGCAAGTGCTCTGCCATTAAGCCACACCCCCAGGCCCCATTTCTGGTGTTCTGAAGCCTCCTGGGTGTTTAAGAGTTCTTCCTGGCCTGGAGAGGTGACGCACCAGTTAAGACCCGAGTCTGGTTCTTAGTTCCTTTGTCAGGTGGCTCACACCACCTGCAAGTCCACCTCCAGGGGATCAGATGCCCTCTGCTGGCCTCTGCAGGCACTGCCCTCACATGTATGCATACACACACACACACACACACACACACACACACACACAATTAAAAGTAAAACCAGGTGTTAGACAAATGGATTCAGAGCTCTGCTGCTCTTCCAGAGGTTTAATTTCCCAGCACACACATGGTGGCTCACAACTGTCTGTAACTCCAGTTCCAGGCACCCCAAAGATCTTTCCTAGAGTCTGTGGGTACCAGGTACATATGTAGTGTACAGACACCATGTAGTCAAAATACCCACACCATAAAGTAAACACTTAAAATTAAAATAATAAAACAAGTTTTTGAACGCCTCTACAGTCAGAACTAGAGGATAGGTATGGGAACTGAGCCTCAGAGAGAGGGAGAAGGAGAGGGAGAGGGAGAGAGAGAGAAAGAGAGAGAGAGAGAGAGAGAGAGAGAGAGAGAGACTAGAGAAGGGAGAAGGCAAGAGGAAGAAGGAGGGGGGACCCACATCAAGCAGGAGGGGAAACATCTGTGCTGTGGAATCAGGCAGGATGGAGGATACCCTGCAGGGCCCTGAGGTTGAGGGAGCAAAGGCTGGTGATTGAGTTCATTCAGGGCAAGACTTATTCGATGGCACCAGGAAGCATGGGCAAGAGTCTCACATCATCATCAGGAGCTGGTGTGGACCCAGCCCAGCCCAGTGCAGAACCCTTAGCACATAGTCTGGCCTTTCTTATTCCAATATCCACTTCACATAGTCAGCTCACACACAGTCAGCTCACACACAGTCAGCTCACTCCTGGAGTATGAAATCTTTTTTCACTAACCCTTCCCAGGATACTTCAACACTCTCACCTTAGCCTGTTCCTACCCCACAAAGAATATCCTCACTGGAAGTTAATGATGATGAGTGTCCATGCCCAGCACACACACAGAGACACACCCTCACACCTACATGCACACACTCACACCCCCATTCACACAGACACACACTCACACACTCACATACATACACGCACTCACACATACACACATACACATATATATTCACATATACACAAAGAGACACACACACAGACATATGCACTCACAGACACATATGCACACACACTCACATTCACACTCACACATACATTCATGCACACACACAGAGGCATACACACACATACATATTGAGACACATGCACACACTCACACATACTCATGCACACACACACACACACACACACACACACACACACACACACACACACTGTGCTTCCCACTTGCTTCTGGCCTTTCTTATTCCAATATCCACTTCATCTCCATTCTTCAGAGCCTCCTCCAGCCACCAGCCACCAGCCACCTCCTCCAGGAAGGTTTCCAAGAGTGCTTTTTTTTTTTTTTTTAGATCTATTTGTATGTATGTGTATGCCTGTGGGATATAAACCATGAATGGCTGGGTGCTTGTAGAGGCAGGAAGAGGGCATTAAATACTCTGGAGCTGGAGTTACAGGCAGTTGTGAACCACCCCACCTGGGTGCTGGGAAATGAACTCAGGTCCTCTGGAAGAATGAGTGCTCTTAACTCCTAAGCCATCTCTGAGTTTTGGCTTACTGAGCACCCACACGGTGTGCTGACTCCCTTACTCCTTATATTCAGCGCTGCTTCCTAAGGCTCAGGTGAGCAGCTACACAGAGAAGAAGCAACGCCATTGGAAGCTGACTGTCTTGCTTACGTACTTTCCTATAGCGAGGGGCTGTGCCATGTAGGGACTCTGGGACACTGTTTGTCAGTGGATGGAGCCAGGAGCAGTTAGGGGAGGTTTGGGTCCCTGGGAAAGGGGAAGCGGTGCAGGGGAAAGGGCTTAGAACAGGCTGGTTTAACTGGTTAGTTAAGAGCCATCCCACTGCGCGGCTCCTGGCCTGGCATCTGAGAGCGCGAGGAAACCATGGTCCCCAGGGCAGGCTCAGACCTCAGGGTGACTGACAGAAGCTAAGGACACGAATGGGACCTAAGAAGATGCAATGACAACAGAGGTCTCATCCCTCCCCCATCTAGCTCTGACTCCGAGACCATCTACGACTCTCTTACACAGCGGACCCTGCCCATGGACCAGACATCTCATGGACCTGATTTCATCCTTGGGTTAACCCAGCCATCTCCCTTGTCCCTTCAATGTGTAGCCACCAACCTCTAGGCACATGGTATCTTTCTTTATACTCGGCCCAGGAGGAGGCCCAAGTCCTTTCCCTGTTGCTCCAAGACCATCCTTGGTCCTGTCCTAGAGTCTTGTCCTATACCACTGCCTCCACTGGGACTTCCATCGCAGAGGCCCCAGCTGGCCAACTAGGGAATTACCTCTCATTAGCATACATAATCCTTACAATTTAGAAGTAACAACAAAATCCAGAAAACAGACTAGAGAGATGGCTCAGTGGTTAAGATCATTTGTTCTTGCAGGGGACATGGGTTCGATTCCCAGCACCCACATAGAGGCTCACAACCATCCATAACTCCAATTCCAGGGCATCCAATGCCCTCTTCTGACCTCCAGGGGCACCAGCCATGCATAGGAGCATAACAATCACACATATAAAACAAAATAAATTAATCCTACCCCCGACACACACACACACACACACACACACACACACACACAGCAAAAGCTTCTTTGACCCAACAAAGGAGGATGACTTATAAGTTACAATCCAGAGAAAAAAAAGACCAAGTTCCTTGGTACATAAAGGTTTCCTCCAAGACTGGCAGAGCTCTTGCCTAGCATCTACAAAGCCATGGATTTGATTCTCCAGTGCCCCATAAACCGGGCAAGGTGGTGCATGTTTGCAATGCCAGCACTCAGGAAGCAGAGGCAGGGGGATCAGAAGTTCAGGGTCATCTTCAGATGCATAAGGAATTCAAGCCTGGTCTACGTGAGACTTTGTCTCAAAAGGGGAAAAAACAAGCAAAGATTTCCTTTGATTCAGTAAGATTTCCTCTCATTCAATAAGAAACCAAGAAACCTGAGGAAATTTTTGGGTGAAACATGAACAGACTGTTCACAGAAAGGGAAGCACAAAAGGCTCCCTCCCGTCTGTCTTGCTCACCTTGCTCATAGTAAGAGAATTGCAAGCTAAGACAGCATAGAACAGGGCGGGCGGGCAAGACGGCACAGCAGATAAAGATGCTTGCCACCAAACCTGGCCACCTGAATTTGATCCCTGGTATCTATGTTGGAAGAGAGAGCCAGTTCTTTTTTATTTATTTTATTTATTTTTTTGGTTTTTTTTCGAGACAGGGTTTCTCTGTGTAGTCCTGGCTGTCCTGGAACTCACTTTGTAGACTAGGCTGGCCTCAAACTCAGAAACCCGCCTGCCTCTGCCTCCCGAGTGCTGGGATTAAAGGCGTGCGCCACCACACCTGGCACGAAAGCCAGTTCTTATTTGTTGCCCTTTAGCCTTCATATGTGTGCGGTGGCACACGTACTTCTCACACACACAATAGAAAAAACAAACAAACTTGTTTTTTCTATTATATTGAATGTCTACAGTCCTAGCATTTAGGAGTCCAAAGCCAGAGGATTGCAAGTTCCAGGATAGCCTGAGCTATACTGTGAGACTCTACTTCAAACAAACAGACAAACAAACAAAGCAAAAACTACGAGGGGAAGCCATCTTTTATCTCCAGATCAGCGAATCAGTTTAATGACTCTGTACCATACTGGCGGGCAACTCCATGCCTGGGACATTACCTCACATTACAGCCACCTGCGTTCACAAAGTGACTCAGGTACAAGGTGACCCTGTGGAATATCCTGGGTGGAGCCAAAAGACTGAATGTGGCAATCTGTATTCTGGACCAGAGAGAAACTCTCTGTACAGACAAATAAGACCTCACAATGGTTAAATGGAAAAAATAAAGAACCAGGCAGAAAACACAAGATCCGATGGACACCTAAGCCACCTTGAACACCGTCCATTCTGCCTTCAGCACTTCCCCCTCCCCAGCCCCCATGCCACAAATATTTGGGGAAACCTGCTGCCCTGCCCCCTGCCGCCTTTGGGTGGGTGCCTCCGGTTCTCGGCTGACTTGTCTGAGCGCTGCAGGTGGTACAGCAACCTCCTCAGCCCAGGGTGGACACAGCTCCCGCTCTGAAGCTTTTTCTTGCTGTGACCTTGTCCCCAGGCAGAGCCTTGAAAGCATGGCTGGAGCCTGAGAGAGGAGGTGACTGGACCCCACTTGACTTTTCTATCCTTGGCTCAGCCTCCCAGTCAGGACTTTCCAGTTGGTCCCATGGCTTCTGTAGTCTGGGTGCTGCTAACTCTCAAGGTGTGTATCCAGCAAGACCCCATATCTTCAACCAACACACGCCCAGATGTGACTCATTAGCTTCCAGTCACTTCTGCTCTGCACGTCTGGGAGGCTCCCTTGCCACTGTGGTGACAAAATCCTTTCAGCCATTGAAATATTGCTAAACCATCTCTGAAATACACCTAAGACCCGCCCACTTTCCCTTTTCCAACTAAAGCCTTCATCATCAGATTCCAGCTTCTTTACTGGTCGGTCTCCCTTTATGTTCTCCCCCCTCCCAAGACCTTTGAACATCCCTTAACCTACGCCTTGATAAGTGTCCCCCAAAGACCCATGTGTTAAAGGCATGGTTCCCCGAGCATAGCACTGTTGGGAGGAGGTAGAACCTTTAAGAACCTTTAAGGTGTCTAGTGTAAAGTCTGCCAGACAAATAAATGTGAACCCTTGAATGGGATCTTGGAACGTTATCCATTCCTTTCTCTGCCTCCCAGCCTGTTAACCACCTTGTGCCTATCATAGGCCCAAAGCAACAGAGCCAAGCAACCATAGATGGTGCTCCCCACACTGCAAGCCAGAATAAGCCCTTCCCTGCCCAAGGTGATTATTCTCAGCTATAAGGTTAATTAGGTCCATCTTGGTGATAGATAGAGGGCTATCGTGGAATCTCCACCTCGGCCTAGCCTTGGCAAATTCAGATTAGTGTCTTCTCATTGGCCTTTCTGACCAGGTGGCAAGCTCACCTGGTATGTGTGTGTGGGTATGTGTGTGCAATTTTGCTCCCCAGAGAGCAACGTCTGCCCCCATGTGAGTGTGGCTACTTGCAGCTTGCCAGAAATGTAGTTGAACACTCTACAGCAGCTCCTTTACACTAAGAAGATCCAGGGAGTTTGCTGGACCAAAACACAGGCCGTGGGGAGGGGACACGGCTCAGCTGGAAGCCCTGGATTCCACCCCTAGCACTGTGTAAAACAGCCTTGGCAGGTCATACCTGTAATGCTGGCACGAAGGAGATGAAGGCCAGAAGATCAGGAGTACAAGGTAATCCTTAGCCACATATGACTTCTGGGCTTGTCTGGGCTAAATGGGGCCTTATCTCCAAACCAAAACAAACCAAAGGAACCAAAAGAGGTGGACATCAGGGGTGCTGAGAAGCCCCACGTCACACGGCCAAGGTCTGGGACACACTGTCACTGCACGCTCTATTTCTCCTGCATGCCACCTATCAACATTCAATCTTTAGCAGTACAAAGGTACTGGCCCAGTTCCAGCCTGGGCTTTATGGAATGAACAAATGAATTAAAGTCATAGCTCATGTTCATCTGTGTCAAGTTCTCAGGGCATAGATTCAGAGAGCCTGGAGCTTGACATTCAAAATGTGTGGACTAATAAGACACTCCGGGGCAGGTCACACTACAGAGGCTGCCTTGTGCCCTGGTCTCTAGTTCTCTTGGGCCCTCTGTGCCACTGTCTTAGTTAGGGTTTTACTGCTGTGAACAGACACCATGACCAAGGCAAGTTTTATAAAAAAAAACATTTAATTGGGGCTGGCTTACAGGTTCAGAGGTTCAGTCCATTATCATCAAGGCAGGAGCATGGCAGTATCTAGGCAGGCATGGAGCAGGCAGAACTGAGAGTTCTGCGTCTTTATCCAAAAGCTGCTCGTGGAAGACTGACTTCCAGGCAACTAGGGTGAGGGTCTTAAGCCCACACCCACAGTGACACACCTATTCCAACCTGGTCACACCTATTCCAACAAGGCCACACCTCCAAATGGTGCCACTCCCTGGTCCAAGAATATACAAACCATAGCAGCCACCGTATGGCAGTCATGTCCCTTGACTGTCTGGCTTCTCACCCTGGCCTTCTCATGCTGATCAGATGCTGTCTCCCAGTTCATTCCACTGGGTGGTCTCCTCAGACCCTCCAAGCCCGAGCTGATCTGCTCCTACCTTCTCAAACCACTAGTCCTCCTAGAATTTCAACCAGAGACAGGCCGCAGTGGCCGCTGAGCTACAAACCTGAAGATGAACCCCCTGAGCAGCCACTACCACCCGGGCTTTGTGGTGCCTCTTGGTTTTCTACCCACAGGGTGTTCTCGCCTCCAGCCTCTTTCTCTTCCAGCCCACCTGCTTTATACTTCCAGCCCCATCCTTGTAGGATGGCAATCAACCTGCATGGCTTCCCGCCTGAAATCTCTTCCATTGCTTCTCGGTGTCCGAGGAGCAGAACACAATTTCCTTAGCTCATCTCCAGCCACAGCCTCCCAGACCATAAACCTCCAAAGCAACAACTTACTCCTGCTGTAAGTTAGAACTTTCCTCTGTCCACCCTCTTAGATGTCCAGAGAGATCATTTATCCCTGAAACTAATGTCAAACACCCCTCCTTGAAGCAATCTACACATAGGCACGTGCCTATAACCCTAGCACTCAGGAGGGTGCCTATAACCCTAGCACTCAGGAGGGTGACTAGGAGAATTGCAAGCTTCTGGTCGGCCTAAGCTGCACAGGAGAGCCTGTTGCAAGAGACTTAAATGTTTTTGAATTGAGTTTATTAATGGCGTGTGTGCCCATGCATGTGTATGCACAACAATCAAGTGGAAGTCAGAGGACGGTTTTCAAAAGTCTGTTTTTTCTTTCCACCATGTGGGTCCAGGGATTGGTGACAAATCCCTTTAGCCAGTGAGCCATATCTCATCCAGCCCAGGCCTATCTCAAAAAGCACACAAAGTTCTAAATGTATTCTTCCTCTACGGCCAGCAGCTTCATGTCAGGTCACACGCTCCAAAAGACCAAAGTCAGAGACTCCACTTGGCTCAGCCCAGAATCATCCACAGTAGCCTACGGGTGGCAGCAACCCAGGTGTCCAGGGAGCAGAAGAATAGACACTCAGAATGTGGTCCATAACTACCACAGAGGAAATTCTGACTCAGGCTACAACATGCACCAACCACAAGGATGTTTTGGAAGTCAGGAGGTCAACCGCAGAAAAACAGACACTGGATTATTCCGCTTACTACAAATGCTGCAGCCTTCTTCCTTCCATGTTCCCCTTGTGTGCATCTTTGAATGGCAGACCATTCGTAGTCAAGGGTATACAAGTAGTGGTGACCCCAGCTAGAACCTCCAAAGATATTCTCAGGAAGAGAAGGAGAAGACAGGTATACACAGGCATGCTTCTTGTCTGCTGCCAGGAAAAGCTCTGTGCTGCTTCCAGACTGTCAGCCAGAAGGGCTAGGCACCTTGACCTTGGATCAGAGCTGTGAACCAAATAAACCTTTCATTCAAAACTTAGGCCATAGCAGTATTGTGTGATGTGCCATAGAAAAGAGAGTCATGCTGTTTGATACAAGGTACCTTTAGCTGTCAGTCACAGAGTCTGGAAGCAGAGGGGCTGGACAGTGGGACGTTGGTGTATAGTGGGTGTAAAGTTCTAGCTGGTAAATGATAAAATTGTGAAGCAGGATGGTGGTGTCAGCTACAGAATAATATGAATGTGCTTGCTGACAATTAATTGTATCCTTTAATACCCCCAAAACAGGGCTTGGGGGATGGTTTAGCCAGTAAGGAGCTTGCCTTGTGGGATACCCAGAACCCATGTAATTTAAAAAGCCAGGTATGATGGCACATACCTATAATCCCATGTTAGAAGGCCTAGCCTACTTGGTTAGTTCTAAATAAAAGTAAAAATGCTTATCTCAAAAACCAGATATATGGTGCCTGAAGACTAGCATCTGAGGACAGCCTCTAGATGCCACAGGTGTGCATGGCCCATGTATGTGCACATGTGCACACAGACACATACATACATACATACATACATACATACATACACACACACACACTCATACTTTGTCAAAATGAGAATTCTATATTCTATGTTTTACCACAATAACAAAGAGACAAGTAACAAGACTACCCTCACCCCTACCTCCATCTCTCCCTCTTGTGAAGCTTCTGACACTTCAGGGTCTCCTCCCTGAAGGACCTTCCTCCTGTCGAATTTCCTCCAGCACACTCAAGGCTGACCATACCCTTGCATCTGGCCATGTCCTTCTCTGTACACTTGCACAGGGCGGTGACTGACCTGGGATTAGGGGAGCCCGGGGAGCCTTCCCAGTATGTAGCCTACAGCCCAGAGCTGACTTGCTTCTGGAAGACTGTAAGCAATTGTGATTTCCTTCGAGGATTCATCAACAACCCTAGCACCCAACCCTAACCCTGTCAAAATAAATCCTCTGTCCTTCCATTAAGCAACAAGGTCAGAGGGGGATTCCGTGGGCAGAGTTAATAAACAGCTAACATGGGAGGAATAACCGAAACACAGACGGGGTGGGTTGGTTGAAGTGTGAGCTTGCTGGGCTGATTCACTTCCTGTGTCCCTCCCCAGGGCAAGGAGAGAGGAGAATGTGGAGCAGGGCAGAGCCTTCTTCACCACGCCACCCTGTACCGGAAGGTTGCTGACCTCGTATGGGATCCAGACCACAGGCCTTGCCTTCTACCCCTGCCCCCTTCTTATGTAACTCAAGGTCTAGAGGCTCTCAGCATAAGGTCCAACAGCCTTTCTTTTGCTTTGACCTGTCTCCGTTACTCCTCATGCAAGCCCAGGGCATGCACATAGGACTAGCTGGAAGCCCCTTTTCTCCAAGAGAAATCCTGGAAGGGGGGGTCTTCGGAGACCATCTAATACACTTGTTCTCAACCTGTGGGCTGCAACCCCTTTGGGGGAGTCGAATGACCCTTTCATAGGTTTATACACCAGATATCATGCATACTGGATATTTATAATTCAGAACAGTAGCAAAATTACAAGTATGAAGTAGCAACAAAATAATGTTGTGGTTGGGGTACACTACAACATGGGGAACTGTATCAAAGGGTTTCAGCATCAGAAAGGATGAGAACCACTGATATAACACAACCCTTCTCAACCAGAGGCGATGCTGCCTGGGGCACATCTGGTGAAGTCCAGAGGCATTTCCAGATGTCAAAAAGGACCCAGAAGCCCAGCATAGTGTTACATGACTTTAATCTAGGCAGAGGCAGGCAAATTGCTGTGAGTTTGAAGCCAGCCAGAGGCAGGCAAATTGCTGTGAGTTTGAAGCCAGCCAAGTGCTATATATTTATATGACCCAGTGTGTGAGTGCTGACTGCTCTTCCAGAGTACCTGGGTTTGGTGTTCAGCACCTACATGGTGGCTCATGCCATCTATATCTCCAGTTTCAAGGGATCTGATGCCCTCTTCTCTTTTGGTATCTATGGATACTGCATGCAAGTGGTACAAGACACTCAGCAGGCAAACATCCAGATATAACACACACATATGTATGTGTTTGTGTGTGTGTGTGTGTGTGTGTGTGTGTGTGTGTGTGTGTGTGTATGTATGTGTGTAAGTTTTTTTCAAGGGACTCAGAGTTGATGTACTGTTGTATAGAGGCCAAGGGCACAGGGAAACACTCACTATGGCACAGGATAGTCCCCTCCTCTCTGCCTCTCAATGGTAATGGTGCTAGAGGTGAGATGCCTTAATTGAATCCAAGATACTCTGACAGGTGAGGGAACTGAGGCTTGGAAAGAGACAGGACCAATGTCACAATGCCAGGTGGAAAGTATTAGAACCAAAACCCGAGGAAGCTGTGTGCTAGCCACACTGGCCTTCAGACACTGGGAACATAGTCAAAGCCACGGCCACAGCTAGTGACAGGCTACTGAGGCTGCTGGATTTCTGGCTCTGGGCTCTAGAAACTATGCAGTTGGTCTCTGTGTCTCTGACAGGCTTCCACTGAATTCTCCAAGTTGCAAGGGGCACCTTGGCTATGAGCTACTAATTAACCAAAGGTGTGTGTGTGTGAGAGGGGGGTGACCTTAAGGGACAAATGCCCTGCCTGAGGCTCAGACAACTCTCATTCCTCAGGTACCCACAGTCTAGAGCCTGCTTTGGGTGATCCTGCCCCGGTCAGGGTCAGAAGGCAGGAGAATATTACAGATTAAAACCCAATTTGGCATACAGCACAGGGATGTGGATAAAACTGGACCACCACTTCAAGGGAACACCATTCTTCCCCCAAGTGCAAGAAACTATTGAAACTCTTACATGCAATGGCTCCCCTCTGCCAGCCTGCGTAATTTCATAACAATCTCCTTGTCCCTTTCTCCAAAGTCCCAACACTGTCTCCGAGTGAGGGCCAGACACTAGACAGCAGGGTGGACCTAGAGTCATGAAGCATTGAAACAGGCAGCGTACTTTTCCATCCACTGTGGTGGAAAGTCACTGAACTTGTAGGAGAAAGTCAACACACCAGGGAACAGAAAACCAGGTCTCCGTCATGACTCCCTCCCCTCCCCTCCCACAGAGGGCGGCAGAGAGAGAGGGTCTACAATGGTCTCAGATATAGAAGGCCACCCTGACTCATTCCTTCTGGTGGAGCCTTAGTGACTCCCTGACTGCCTCATCCTCCTCCTTCTCCTCCCCCATAAGCCCAACAAGCCAGGAAATCACACATTCTTCAGGCTGGGCTCCTGCACTTTCTGCCCCAATGCCAAGGTCCAGCAGGTGCATTCCAGCTCTGACAATGAATAGAGCTGTCTGGGTGGGGGGGGGGGGGGGTCAAAGGCAGGGCTGGAGCAAAAGCCAAAGCTCCCTGGGTCACCCAGAAAAACTGCTTTCTGTATGAGGGTGTGCACCTATCTCTCCACTACCTCCAGGATCTCCTGAATTCCTAGGGGAGCCTCTGAGCTGCCCACAACCTCTGGCTGCACTTCTCAGACTAGCCTATTAGCTTAGCCCAGCTCATCTTAGCCTCTACCCCTCCCCTGAAAACTGGGCTTGCCCCTCCTAGGACCTTCCCACTGGCCCTTGCAGAGGCCATCAGATCATGGAGCTGTCCCTCTAGGTGACTCAGGGGGCCACTAGCTTGAAGGCCCTGGCCTGAATTCTGGGAGCCCTCCCTCCTCTCTCCTTTCCTGGTTCTTGCTTCTATGGCTGGGTGCTCCTCTCCTTACATGGGAAGAAAGAGAGAGGGTCAAGGCTCTCCAGGTCTCATGAATTCTGGCAAATTTTCTTCCTGTAGAGATTACTTTCCATCCGTGAATACTTCATACAAAGCTACTGTGTGCCTCTGGTGAGGTCTACTCTCTGAGGAACACTAAAATGTGGCTACTGCTCAAGGGAGACATAAAGCCCACCTAGCGAACCCCCCCCCCCGCCACATTCATACATGTCTCCTGTCAGATTTGCTCTGCAGCATGCAGATGCCTTCAGAGCACCTACCTGTTCATAAAACTTTATTTATCACTAGAAGAAACTAAGGCAAAAAAAAAAAAAAAAGCAAATCCCTTCCCCAGTCCCTGGCAACCCTGCAGGGTGGTAAGAATCCAGGAGAGGCAATAGTAATTAATGTTTCCGAATGAGACCTTCTGAGGAGTGGGGAGGAAGTCCACTAGGTGAGCGGCAGTCTCTCAACCTCCAGCTCAGGTGAGGGACAGGCTGTCCACTTCACCCAGCACCCTGCTCTTCCTTGGCCCTACAAGAAGTAGGATTAATGATTATAGTTTTATTTACTGGATTAAGAAAGAAGTTGCTTCAAGTAGGGGCAGAGTGTGAAAGCACCCGGGAGTGTGTTCACAGTTTTCTGGTGCTAGTTTTCAAACGTGCTTCCTGATCTTCCAGGGCAGAGTCCTGTCTGCTGGAAAAAGAACTCACCTGTGTCTGGTTAACTCACGATGTTCTAACTCTGTTTCTTCCCGTGCCAAGTACTATGGATACAGAAAGGACGCAGGTCCTTCCTCCCTCCTGCTGTCAGGGGAGCTTACCGAGGGGCTGGCTGGGCCTTGGCAGACTTTCCTAAGGGGATTTGGATTCTATTTGGAAGTGCCCTTGCCTTGCACACTCCTGGACTTCAAGGGAGCAACTGGCCCCTGCCGGTCAAGGGCATAACCAGAAAAAGACCAGCAAAATGGCTCAGTGGGAGATTGTGCTTGCTACCAACTCTGACAACCCAGTTCAATCCCCAGGTCCCACATGACCCCTGCAACTTGTGTTCTGACCTCCATGTGTACCCCATCACCAAGGGCAATAATAAACAAACATAGTAATCTCTTAAAATGCAGAAGCCCCTGGTCTAAGAGACCATGTATGGCTGAGGCCCACCACAGCACTTGGGTCAAACGCTTTAACCTTTTGGAGACTTTCTTTCTTCCTTTCTTTCTTTCTTTCTTTCTTTCTTTCTTTCTTTCTTTCTTTCTTTCTTTCTTTCTTTCTTCAGCTACCATCTGCTTGGTTTGTCCCAGTGGAAAAGTGAAATCGGGGTGTCCATGTCAGCCATGATGGCTGCTTTAGGATCCACCCAGTCTCCCCTCTCTTCTTTCTGGCTCTGGGGGAAGGCACGGCTTTCTACTTTCTACCAAGAATTTTGTGGGCTCCAGTGCTCTGCACCTGCAGGCTGCAGCCCACCCACCTCAGGGCACAGGCTCCTCAGTCTGGGCTTTGAGAGTGCCAGGATGGGTGTGAATAAGGACCCGGCCTGACTAAACAGAATGAGACAGGAAAAGGAAAGGAAAGGAAGGGAGAGGAGAGGAGAGGAGAGGAGAGGAGAGGAGAGGAGAGGAGAAAATGGAAAGGAAAAGAAAAAAGAAAAAAGGTGGGGAGACAGCTTCCTGTGTCTGGGTACCCTCTTTATCAGGGCGAAGAGCTGACTCCTTGGGCACAAAACTGTACCACTTTGCCTTACCCGCACACTGACTGGTTCATAGCGTGCGTCTGGAGAGAGCAGGCGGGAAGTACACTTATAAACATCCCTAAAGCTTAAGAATTACCAACTGTCAGTTTCCATCCCAGGACTTTTTTTTTTTTTAAGAGATGGAGAGCCAGGATGGGGAGGGTGTCTGCTTCGTTGATTAATTAAGAGAAAAACTGGTACTTAGAAAAGCTGGGGAAAAGGCCCCCTGCTTCACGTGGGCTCGGGGTGCGCGGGTGCAAATGTCTGCTTGGCAGTTGCCTGATGCATCGCCGTCTAAGAGCAAACTTTCAAGACACATCTCCAAGTAACACCCGGGCTCCGTGGCTCAGTGGCAGAGAATAGGAGCATGAGGACGGGGACCCGTGGGGGACACTGGCCAGGAGTTCCGCCCTCGGTTACCTGAATTCTGAGGCTCACAGGCGTCCAGTGGATAAGGCGTAGAGACGCAGCAAAAGCAGATCCGAGACGGGCTACTCCTCCCAGGCCAGCGCGGGTCCCCAAGCGCCTGGGAACAACTGTACCTGGAGCACCCGGCGCGGCGCGCCCTCCCGTCGCGGGTCCCCGCCCAGGCTGTCCCGGCAGGGGCGGGGCAGGGCGGCCTCTGGGAGGAGCCGAGAGATGGGCTCTCCTCCCTGCTCCCTGGCCTGGCCAGGCCTCGCGCACCGAACCCTAGACCTCTTCTTCTTCCCAGCCTCCCGCGTTCCTTCAGCCTCAGGTGCCCCTTAGCTGGAATTTGAGGTGCACAAGTTTCTCTTTCGCATCCTGTACTCTCTGGTAGGTACTCTACACTACTCCTACCCTTAGATCTGAGGTCTGGGAGCCCGTAGGCCACCTTGCAGCTCTCTGAAGGGCAGGAAAGCACCTGCCTAACCCCATGGTCCTCTCCTCTGCTGAGAGGCCCCGGCTGATGATGACCCCTGCCATCAGACCACCTAGAACAGTGGGTCCTTGGCAACCTCTCTACTCTTGTCCGCAGGCTCGGTGTCCCAGGTCCTAGGCTCCCAGATTGGAAGATGCTAAGCGTAGCTCTCTACCAGCTAGTGGACACAGAGAGAAGAGATGAAGGGACACAGAAGACAAAGAAACCGGGCTCTGGGAAGCTGGAAGCTGGTTCTTCCAGGTGCTGAAGAACAGCCCAAAGCCACTTCCTCCTCCTCCCACCCCACTGCAGGCAATCAATCTCCAGGATCAATCTGGAAGGCTCCAGTGGGCAGTGAGCAGACTCTGTGGTCCTCCCTGAAGTTGCCTCCCTTTTGTTCCCTGTCTTGCCTTGCCGGCAGGTATGCACACCAAGAAGTACAGGAGACTGGGCCCCAGACTCTACTCAACTCTGACATTGAGCAGAGCTTCTAGGTCCGTTTCTGATGAAGTCAATGTGATGTGATGGAACAAATCACTCTCTCTCTCTCTCTCTCTTTGTGTGTGTGTGTGTGTGTGTGTTTGTTGGTTGGCCAGTGAGTCCCAGGGCTTTACCTGTCTTTACTTCCCAGTGTTGGGATTACAAGCATAAGTTACAAATTCTTGGTTTCTTTCTTTCTTTCTTTCTTTCTTTCTTTCTTTCTTTCTTTCTTTCTTTCTTTCTTTCTCTGTGTGTCTCTGTGCCTTGTGCCTACGGGGGGGGGGGGCGGGGGGTGTGTGTGTTGGATTCGCCTAGATTACAGGTGGTTGTGAGTCACTGATGTGGGTGCTGGGAACTGAACTCTGATCTCTGTAGGAGCAGCTCTCCATACTGAGTCTTCTCTCCAGCTCCCTGCCCCATTCTAAACATGGACTATGGAGATGGAACACAGTTTTCTTGCTTGAAAGGCAAGGCACTTTACCAACTGAGCTGTCTCTCTAGCACTCTCAGATCTAATTGCTTAAGGGGAAAGTGTCTTAGCCACGTAGGCAGGCAGGCATCCTGTGCACACCAGAGTTTGACAAGTGGGTGAAAAATGGGCTCTCTGCTGAGCTCGGCCTTGAGTGAATCCACTAGCTGGAGATGCAGATCCCTGCATTGTCTTCTCAAGGCTACTGTTAAAGGCTTCCCTCCATCCATCCCCCACCTCCATCCCCCCACCCTGCCCAAGCAGGTATGGCAGTAACAGAACCACCAGCCCTGGGTGTCTTCTGATATCATCTTTTGACGGTGGCACTGGAATGGGCTTTGGAGGCAAATGAAAGCATGCAGCAATCTCTGGAAGGTCTCTTTGTACTCCCTACAGGAGCTGCAGAGCCCATAGTGTGGGCATGCACCCCACTACCTGTAGCCGAGGAAAACAGAGACGCCCGATGCCCAATCAGAGTCCTGCCCAGTGCAGGCATGTCAGGAGAAGCAGGCTCCTAATTTCAGTGCATGTGTGGTCCTTGGTGATTAATTCATTAGCATGCCATAATTTATGACAGCCTTGCAGATCAGTACCATAGATATCCATCTCTGCTCTCAGGGATTTCAGAGACTACCTGAATGATAAAAACACCACATGGAGAGCTGGAGAGAGAGATCCATGGTTAAGAGCACTTGGTGCCCTTAAAGAGGACCTGGGTTTAGTTCCCAGTATCCACAACAGGCAGCTCACACTGCCTGTAACTCCAGTTCCAAGTGATCCAAGTGCACATGGTCCATGTCCAGATCCTCAGGCACACACACATTACATCAGTAGTTGGCTAGCTAGATAGACCTTTAAACACATGGAACAGAGAGACAGGGATAGTGAGCACACAGGAAGATCAGAGCAGGGGGAAGAGAAATGAGCAAGGACTGGCATAGACAGCACAGAGAAGAATTCTGACAGTTCTGGGTTCAACTCACAGGGTCATATTGGGGAAGTGGATACCCCAAGCCCAAGGTCGAGTGGTCACAGTACATAAGTAGCAGAATTGAATGTAGACCCAGGTCCTCAGGACCAGGTGTTACTTTAGACACCCTGTGCAACCCTAGGAAATTCAGAGCCTGTGAAGTACAGAGTGCCAAGGAAATGCAAAAGTACAGAGTACCATGGAGTGGAGGGAAGGGAAAGCCAGGGATCAGCAGTGGGAGAGGGGCCTCAGCACTGAAATTAGTGAGGCAAGCAGCCAGGACAGTGGCAGGATCTGCAGGGAGGGAGTGGCTCGGAGCAGGAAAGCCAGGCTGACAACTGCAGAAGTAGACGCATTTTAAGCCCTACCTACCTCTGGAAGGTACTCCTTGCAGACACTGCAGAACACATAGTACGGGCATGCACCCCACTCCCAGCAGCCAAGGAAAACAGAGATGCCCGATGCCCACCCAGAGTCCTGCCCAGTGTGGGCATGTCAGGAGAAGCAGCCTCCTAATTTCAGTGCATGTGATCCTTGGGGGGGGGGGCAGGAACACCAAATGCCCTTGGAGAGACATGGTCCCCCAAAATGCCCAACAAGACTGCAGGCTATCTGCCAAGAAGGTGTCAGGCAATATGATCAGGGTGAGCTCCAAAAATTAGGCTTTCTGTATCCAAACAGCCCTGAGCAGGGTGCTTCTCTTCTCTGAGCCCTGGTGTCTACGCTCCCGAAGCAGGCAACTTCTTCCTTCCCAGGGTCATGGCATGGCTGCAGATCACACCTGGAAGCATTGTGCAAGCACAGAGCATGGAGTAGATCTAAAACGTGCAGGGGCATTGGTTTTCCCCCACCAGCCTCAGCCTTGGCTCATGGAGGTGGTATGTTGGCCTGTGTGAGCAGAACTCATACTGCAGGAATCTGCAGCTGTCAAGGGTGACCCAGAGATGGTGGGGAGGACGGGGTCTGTCTCTCTCTGACATGTCTACAAACTAATTCAAAGGAACCAGTCCACTCCACATGACCTGGGATCCACCATCTCGCCTTTCCTCAGGTATTTGATGTCTCCTCCTGGACTACTATCACATGAGGCCTGCCTTCAGGAGATTTGCTAGCTTCTTCTAGACTGGGACCAGACTGGGACTCCTCTCTGTGTCTGTTCAAAATGCCTTGAATAAGCTACTGAGATGGCTCAAGGAGTAAAGGAGCTTGCTGTGCAAGCCTGCTGTTTGTTCTCCCACTGTGGAAGGGGGGAACCGACTCCTGAGAGTGATCACATTCTTGCATGCCTCTGCAGTTGCACAGTGTACACGCACATAAATAAAAACATGAAAATCAAGGAAAAGGCTTTGTTCAAGCGGTGACATATACCTGTAATCCCAGTGCTCAAGGGACAAAGCAGTGAGTCCCTATCTCAAAAAGGGAGAGAAGGATGGAGAGATGGAGGGAGGGAAGGAGAAAGGAAGGGATAGAGAGAGAAGAAAAGAGGAAGAAAGAGAGGGGGCAGGCCAGGGGAGAAGAGAAACAGTTCTCATTTCTCTTAGCGTTATCTTCCAGATGTTTCTGGGTTTGCGGCCAGTCTCTCTGCACTCTGCCTCCATCTTCACACAGCTGTCCCCACGTCTCCATGTCTAAGGACAGAGAGGACAACTCTTTGGGTCAGAACAGTCTGAACTTCATGACACCTGCAGACTTTCCTTCCACCCTGGTCACTGTCACAGCAGTAGGAACAAGGACAGCCCAGAACAGTGTGTGTTCCTTCCCACTGCAGCGCAGGGTGGTGTAGCACTGACAGGCTGCCTTTCCATCTGGGCCTGGACAGAAGCTCTCACAGACTTGGCTGGTATGAAGCCAAGGATCCCATGGTGAGATGGAGAAGCAGGAGAGCACCCAAGGACCAGGCTCATTCTTGTAACAACCACTCTCTCTGCAACTAACCAGGGTCCCAACATTAATCTGTTTTGAGGGAGGCACTACCAATGACCTCATGACCTTGCAGGAGACTACCTCTTAAAGGTCCCATCACTTCCCAACACTGCCACATAGACTTAGCAGGCCCAGCTACTGAGTTTCTTACATACAAACCTCATCCAAACTGTAGTGTGCCCTCCCAGAAGAGTGTCACACCAGTCCAGCAACCACCACTTCAGCCTGTTTAAAACCTCCTCTTAAAATTTTTGTTGTTGTTAAGTCTTGAGACCAGGAGACTGGCAGTGTAGCTCTGTTGGTAGCGTGCTTGTCTGGTGTGCAGGAAACCTGGGCTCCGTTCCTAGCACTACACACATGGGGTATGGTGCTGCATACCCAAAAGGCCAGCACTGGAGTTTGGGGAAGTGGAGATAGAAGAAGCGGTGGAGGCAGGAGGACTAGAAATTCAAATAAGTTAATGGAAAAAAAGTGCCATGGTCACAGTGTCTCGTCACAGCAATAGAGCAATGACTAAGACAGAATGGAAATGGCTAATCCTACTTAGTGCAATTTAATAGTTCAAGGTTGTCCTAGGCCATAGAATTAGTTCTACCTTGTCTCTCAAAAAGAGGTAGAGAGTGGAAGAGGAAGACCCCTGTGACCTCCACACATGCACATGTATGCACGAACCCACACACATGCACATGCACACACATCGTGCAAAACCATCACATAAACACTAAAATAATCTTGAGACCTTCCTAGGTAATTCAGGCTAGCCTTGAACTAACTATCCTCCTGCCTCAGCTTCCCAAGTTCTGGGTTTCTGGGTGTATGTTAGCAGACTCATAAGTTTCTCTGGGAACGAATGCACAAGAGGGTGGGACCTCAGTCAATCTACCTCTGCCTGCTTGAGTGTGTAAACATCAGGACAGAGACCACGTCTCCTTCCTTGGCATCTCTCACCGTGTTCTAGGTTAGGTCTAGCCCACTGCAGTTATTCACAGAACCCATGGACTTTCCTCAGACAGTTCCCGGACACAAGGAAGGTGCATGGTTTTTTTCCCAGCAGCAACTTTAACAACTGCACTGTCTGAATCAGAGGCAATGGCTTGCAGCTCCTCTGGGTGTCTCCTTCAACCTACCTTGGATTGTGTAAACCATGCAGGTACTGAGGTTGTAGGGGAGGCAGGGAGGCAGGGGCTGCTCAGCCCTTTGCAGCCTCTCCAATTCACTCTCAGCAGAAGTCAGGGTTCCACCTCAGGGATAAAAGGCCTTTCAAGACTGCCCTAGGCAAAACCCAAGCTCACTTAGCGATTCTAGAGACCTTCTCTAACCCTTGGTTCCCTCCAGTGCCAACTTTCTGCAAGCCCCAGGCAAAACCCCACACCCAGCTCTTTGAAGAGCAGCAGAAATGCCTACCACCTCTTCCCTTGCAACCCCACACCGGAGAGGGTAGCCTAAGGAAACAGCCTGAGAAAAGGAAAAGCAGTTTGAATGAAGGAAGATTCAGCTGCAGCCTCTGTGGCCAGTTCTCCCAGCGGTTAGCAACAGCATCCAGGTTTAAAAGTTTAAAAGCTGATTGGAAAAGCCACTGCGGCACAGGAAAGCTCTGGGGACGCCCTGCCCAGCATGGCGTTGCTTCTCAACAGAAGCCCAGCACTGGAAAGATGATTTTTGTGGGTGGATAAGAGCTAGAAAAGAAGCCAAAAATAAAAACTAAATCAAAAGAAAACCAAATGGTCTACTCTCCAGGTATGCAGAATTATGGGTGATTTTTTTTTTGGATTCCTGGTATTGATGTAATATTGTTTGTATTATAAATATTTGACATGGGCTTAGAACAATAGTATCGTTGGCCCTGTGTTCAGGGAAGTCCTTGGAATTCAGTTGTTCACGTGAACACAGGGGCTAAGAAGCCAGCTGCTCTGGGATACTGGCCTTTGAAGGACAAAGCTTCAGATATGCAGGGATTCTAGGACAGGGGGACAGGTTACTCCACAGGCAGCAGAGACCCTGAACCTGTAGGTCTCTTCTACATACTGCCCCTCATGTAAGGCAGCTACACAAGCTATTTACTGTGCATAGTCATAGAAAGAGATGGCTACGGCTGTTCACGGAGGGCCTCAGGCAGACAACTCCAGCCTTGAGTGTTAGTTTTCTGGATAGTTTGTTGTTGTTGTTCATAGTAAGAATGTAGGACTGGGCATGGTAGCACTCAGGAGGCAGAGACACATGGGTCTCTGTGAGTTCCAGACAGCCAGGGCTGTTAGAGAGGGTCAGAAGGGAGCTTTGTCTTGTTCTCCTCGCCTCTCCCTCTCCTTCCCCCTCTCCCTCTCCCTCTCCCTCTCCTTCCCCCTCTCCCTCTCCCTCTCCCTCCCCCTCCCCCTCCCTTTCTCCTTTCCTTTCCTTTCCTTTCCTTTCCTTTCCTTTCCTTTCCTTTCCTTTCCTTTCTCTTTTCTTTTTTTTTTTTTTCAGTGTAACACAAGTTAGCATCATCTGAGAAGGGGAAAACTCATTTGAGAAGAATGCTGCCATTAGCTTGGCCTATAGCTGAGCCATTGGGACTTTTGTTTTGTCTTGTTTTTTGATCAATGATTGATGTGGGAGGGCCCAGCTCACTGTGGGTGGAGCCATCCCTGGGCATGTGGTCCTAGGTTGCAGAAGAAAGCACATTGAGCAGCACGGGAGCCAGCCAGTAGACATGGCTCCGCTATGGCTTCTATATCAGTTCCTGTCTCCAGCTTCCTACCCCAAGTCCCTTCAGTGATGAAGTATGAGCTGAAAATTTTTTTCCTCCTCAAGTGGCTCTTGGTCCTGGTATTTTATTTCAGCATAAAAAAAGCAAAGGTGATACCCTCCAATGTCAGAAAGATGCTGAACGTCAGTGCCCTTAGCTCATAGGAGGCAAGGCTGAGCTCAGAGCCCAGGCAGTCCCAGCCTGGGCTGAGGAGGTTTTTGGTTGTTTGTTTGTTTGGTTGGTTTGTTTTGTTTTTTGTTTTTTGTTTTTGTTTTTTACCTGCTATTTCTACATCTTCCCCTAATGTGGGGAGAAGAGTATTTTCCGAACCTCCTCAGCAGCAGGCTAGCTGGACAGGGAGACCTCTATAATTAGGACCAGAATAGATAACCACCCCATGGAAGAGGACCTGATTCCGAGCCTATGGTTCTTACAGCTGGGGTATGGACATCTCAAAGTTGTGCCTTCAGGAAAGGTGGGAAGGAGTCTGATCGTGTTTTGTCAGCACCGGACTCAGGAGCCCTCAGAGGCAGGCACCGGAAGTCCCTGCAGTGCTGACTTCCTAGCTGCATGGGGCATCTCAGGCCAGACTGTGGGGTCTGTGACCAACCTGCTGCGCATGTGGAAATCCATGTTCACACGGAACATTCAGGCCCTAGGGAAAGCCTCACTGTCAGAGCGCTGAAGGTGAAACCAGCTGGTGTCTGCCAAGCTTGCAGGCCAGGCCAGCCAGCAGTGGCGCTCTCCGCAGGCTCTAGACCTTACCTAGTGCTGCCCATGTCTGCCCTCATCTCGCCTCACACCTCAGAGGGCTGGAGGGTCGCTTGTGCCCAAAGTGTCCTTTCCTGACTTTGTACCTGGATTGCTTCTCATTAGGAAAGGGGCCTATGTGGAATTCAAAAATTAAATATGTGTGTTTATGTATTTCTGTTTCTATCTATACCTGGTCTAATCTGGAACAAGTCTATTCAGAGGTTCTTGGCTAATGTTCAAAGTAGGACTCAGGCTCCCCGGTGAACCTGGGGTTTGTGTGGGACCCATCCTACCCTGAGGTGAAGTTGTGATCATTCAGAGCAGATATTTTGTCCATCTGCTGGCTAGTTTTATGTCAACTTGACACAAGTTAGAATAATTTCGGAACACCGAGCAGCAACTGAGAAAACGCCCCCTATCAGATGGGCCTGTGAGCAAGCCTTCTGTGCATTTTCCTGATCCTGGAGGATCCTTGAGGGCCCAGGGCAGTGAGCTCAGTACCTTCCTGAGAGCTGGTGGTTCTGGGTTCTGTAAGAAAGCAGCTGAGCAAACAAGGAGCAAGCCAGTGAGCAGGACTCTTGCACAGCCTCGGCGGCATCAGCTCCTGCCTCCAGGTCCCTGCCTTGAGCTCCTGCTCTGACTTCCCAGTCATCTCTGTGATCAGGATGTGTAAGCCGACATAAACCTCCAGGTTGCTTTTTGTCATGCTGGTCATGGTGTTCCCTCACAGCAATAGAAACCCTAATTAAGGCAGCCCACTATTTTGTTGTTGTGTGCAGGGGTGCACTCACATGTGTATCTGGTGTAAGAACTTACCCATGTGTGTACTTGTTGGATGCCTTCTATTGCCGACCATCTTTTGGGGGGAGGGTCTCTCACTGAACCTGAAGGTCACGCATTGGCTAGACTGGTTGGCCAGTGAACCTGCAGGAGCCTCCTGTCTCTGCCTCCCAGCCATGATTGCAGTCATGTGCCAACATGCCCAACTATTTTTATGGGTTCTAATGATCCAAAATCAGGTCTTCATGCTTATGTGGCAAACATTTTATCCACTAAGCCATCTCTCTCCAGCCACTGATTTCAAATTCTTGATCTTCCTGCCTCAGCCTCCTGAATGTGGGATTCCAGGTTTATATCTCCATGTTTGGCTGATCCATTTTTCTTCTGACACTGAATAATTCTGAGTACTTCCTCTGAATACTCATAACCTGCTTCCGAGTACTCCTAGTCTACTTCTGGGTACTGCTGCTGAGTACTCTTGGTCTACTGGGTACTGCTTCTGAGTACTCCTAGTCTACTTCTGGGTACTGCTGCTGAGTACTCTTGGTCTACTGGGTACTGCTGCTGAGTACTCCTAGTCTACTTCTGGGTACTGCTGCTGAGTACTCTTGGTCTACTTCCTACACTGGAATCCACAGAGTCCCCTTGAGGGAAGTGAAAACTAGAAGCTGGCCTCTAAGTACAAAGGCTTTTATTCAGTAGGTGTGGGCTGGCAGAGAAGCTGCTCTTCTAATAGGTCCCTGAGAGGCTGAGGCCCTGCGGTCACCACAACAAACCATGTTGGGCTTCCAGCTTCCCCACGCACACAGATGTTTCCCGGTCCTGTTCACACACAGGCTCGGAAGTTAACTTGTTAAACTGCTGGTTCACATGTTCGCGGCCTAGCTCCTCTCAGAGAATGACAGGTCCCTGGAAGCAGGACCTTGGCTTTGGTAGGGTTCCCAGGACTGAAACGAAGTCTCACTACACGCAGTCAGTGAGCACTGCAGCCACACTGACGAGTGAATCTTAGGTGCCGTTCCTGATGCCACAGGCATGAATAAGCTCCCATGGGGGTGCAAGAAGGTTGAGAAGAAAAGGGAATGAAAGGAGTCCTCGAGTCCTTCATCAAAAAAGGGCAGCAAAGGTGGAGGAGGAGAGCTTAGAGACAGCCAGGCTAGGAGGTCCGTCGGCTGCCTGAGCCCTGAAGGTGGTTGTGGCCCCTGGGAGGCTGCGCGAAGGGAATCCTAAACACGGCAAGCCCTGGAAGGGCTCCGGGATGGCAGTTCTGGATGGCAGACTGAATGATATAGGGTTGTAAAGACTCAGCTATGTAATTTTCCCTCTCTTGAGATACTTCAATAATTTACGAAACTAATGTGGGTATGTTTGAAAATATTTATGTCAAATCTGAAAAAGTGTAAAGAAACTGAAATTCGAGCTGAGCGTGGTGACACGTGCCTTTAATTCCAGCATTTGGGAGGCAGAGGCAGGAGGATTGTAGTGAAGCCAAACTGGTCTCCATAGTGATTTCCAGGCTAGCCAGGGCTGTCTTTAAAAATAAAAAAATCTTGGAGAGGCATTAATTTGTTCTGAGTTTCCACGGAATGAAGTGTCTGCGGCAAGACACTGGAAAGAACTTCCCTCTACTCCACCAGAGGAAAGAAGGAGAAAAAAGAGCTGATTAATTGAGCAAGGAAGCACCCTCGTTACTGTGCTTCCCCCCAGCATCCTCCGAGGGCCACCTCCGTTCTCCCACTTAGCTCCGCTGAGCCTCCACTGACCTGCAGGTGGCGCCCTCGTGACGGCTCACACCTTCGCTCTGCTACTGACTTTTCCGGGTCTCCAAACTCTCTCTAGCCTTCAGCTCCAGGTTGACTCAGAAACCTCTGGCCTGGTTTGAAGCGGTCTTCCAGAGTTAGGACCTCAGCACTTTTGCTAGGATGAGACATAGATGTGACAGATCAAATCGAGAACTGACCCGCAGTGTAGAGACCACCCCAACCCCCATGCTCTTGCTTTCCCTCCTACCCTAAAACAAAAAAACCCAGCAGTCCCTCTTCTTAAGACTGTTAGATCAAGAAGCAGATAAATGCTAACGATTTTACTGTTACATTGAAGACGCATGTGACCAGGAATTAGGGAAAGTATCTTAGAGGCGACAGGGCAGCTCACTGCTAAGACTACTTGACTGGCGTTGAATGCTACAACTGCAGTTATTTCATTTTTATAAAATATTTGCTAAATTTTAACCAATTTCAACAAGTTAAATTGGGAAGCTCAGATTTAATTTTTTTTATTTCAAGTTTTGACATTTACTACAGATAATTAGAATTTTTGCCATCTCCATCCAACAGATACTTATTATTTATTTACTTTTTTTTTTTTTTTTAGACAACGTTTCTCTGTGTACTCCTGGCTGGCCTGGAACTTGCTCTGTAAACAAGGCTGTCTTTGAACTCAGAGATCTGCCTGCCTTTGACTCCTGAATGCTGTGATTAAAGGCATGCAACACCACATCTGGCTAAGATATGTTTCAATAATTCAGGAAAAAACATTTCCACATACCATTTCAAAAGAATTTTTACACCTGGTTTAATTTCCACGATGAAGTGCACTTAAATGTTCTATTCTGAGTATAGCAAATTTTATTTTTTTTAAATATGTATATACATCTGGGGTGAGTGTGTGTGCATGTGTGTGCCTGTGGAGGTGGAAGGGCAACTCTTAGGAAATAGCTATCTTCTTCCACTGTGTAGAGGCAGGCTCTCTCTTATTTCCACTGTAAATTAGGCCAGACCAGGTAGTCAGCTTCCAGGCAGTCTCCTGTTTCCATCCCGACCTCACTGTGGGTGCTGGGATTATAAGTGGACACTACTACATCTAGCTTTTTCTTTTTAATCACTTATTTTGTGTGTATGAGCTTTTCAGCTGTATGTATGATCTGAACACCACTCATGTGCCTGGTACCCAAGGAGGTTAGAAGAGGGCATCAGATACTCTGGATCTGGGGTTACAGGTGGTTGTGGGTACCAAACATGGGTACTCTGAGAGCAGCTAGTGTTCTAAATCATGGAGTCATCTCTTCAGCCTTGTACCTTGTTGGTGTATTTGTTTTTAGCTATTTTATTGGGTTCTTATACCTCTTCCTCTGTTGCAATGTTTATTTCACCCCATTCCTTCCAATCTCCCAATAGGAGAGAGAGAGAGAGAGAGAGAGAGAGGAGAGAGAGAGGAGGAAGAGGGAGGAGGGAGGAGAGGGAGGAGGGAGAGGGAGAGGGAGGAAGGAGAGAGAGAGGGAGAGGGAAGAAGGAGAGGGAGAGGGAGAGGGAGAGGGAGAAGGGAGAAGGGAGAAGGGAGGAGAGAAGAAGGGAGGAGGGAGGAGGGAGGAGGGAGGAGGGAGAGGGGTTAGATAGAAAGGGAATGTAGACCTCTTTTGATTACTTCCTCAATTAGGGACCTTGAGTTCCTTAGGGCAAGCTCAATCTTCTCGTCACACTGCAACAAGAACAACTGGGAGCAGGAACAGCAGCAGCCCCAGGCCTTCTCGGGGCGCTCCCATTTATACTATCTTCAGGTTCCCAGCCACCCCCACCCCCTGATTAAACTATCTGCAGCTGGAAAAATCAGCTCCTGCTAGTGCACGAGGAGGCAAATCATATCCGCCGAGAAGCAGCCTCTTATCCCACACCTGGGATTGAAACGAAAACATTCACATAACTTGATTTTTAAAGAAACCAAAAATTATCACAGCAGCACCTACCTTTCATTTTTATTGGGTTCTAGGGATGAAATGTAGGTTGTCAGGCTGAACTATCTCTCTGGCTCCACAAATAAGTATTTTCTGACTCTTTGGATCACTGAAAATGAGTTCAAATAGGGATCACGAGGGAAGGGCAAATACTAAAGTTCAGGGACCGAAGCAGAGGTCATGGAGTGAAAGACCCCCGAAACAGGGTCGCTCTTGTCCCAGGATGAGTTGGCACCCCCCCAAAACTCGAGAGAATCTGCTTGATGCAAACCGCAGGAGGGTTTATTATCAGCTAGCTGAGGAGCCATCTCACCAGCCCAAAGGTGTATCTTTTGGTCAACATCAGCCCAACTACCTAGCCCTTGGCTACCACCCTGCTAATATCAACACCTACATTCTAAAGCAACTTTCTTAGATCCCACAGATGAGGGAGCTCAGGTGGCAGCTACCTTTTGTTGCTCTGATTTCTTTCACATGATAGACACAATGACCTCCTGGGCCACTAAAGTTTCAACGCTGTTGCCACTGGATAAACAGCAGAATTTTAGCCTGTTTGGTTCTTTTTTAATGGTTAAATAAAATTGTGTACATGGATTGTGTCTTTTTAAAGTATTTATTTATTTGTTTGTTTGTTTGTTTGTTTTTGAGGCAGACATTTCAAAGAGCCCAAGATGGCCTCCAACTTCTGGGCCTTCTTTCTCATTTCCTCAACCCTAGGATTATAGGCCTGCGTCCATGCTGGTTTGTGCTGAGCTGGAGGTGAAGCGGGGCTCTGTGCACGCTTGGCAGACCCCCGAGCAGCTGAGTTTCATTCCCAGGTGTAGCGCTACTTCTTC
>LR750162.1:0-89721 GCA_902729485.2 Mus minutoides | reverse complement strand
TTGTTTTTGAGGCAGACATTTCAAAGAGCCCAAGATGGCCTCCAACTTCTGGGCCTTCTTTCTCATTTCCTCAACCCTAGGATTATAGGCCTGCGTCCATGCTGGTTTGTGCTGAGCTGGAGGTGAAGCGGGGCTCTGTGCACGCTTGGCAGACCCCCGAGCAGCTGAGTTTCATTCCCAGGTGTAGCGCTACTTCTTCCTCCGTTGACGGACACGTAAGTTGATTCCGTGTCTTGGCTGTAAACAACACTTCAGTAAATATGAAAGTACAGATTTTCTCCTTGACATACTAGTTCCTCTCCTTCAGGTACAGGTGGTGTTGAAGAGTCACAGGATTAAAATCTCTAAATACATGATAGGCTTCCACTTGGACTCTGTTGCTGCCAGGGTGCACGGGAGTGAGCCCAAGCCCTTGTGTGAGCTAGCCACCCTCTCCACCACCATAACCCAGCCCTCCCTACTGCGCTCTTGCTCCAGGCCCCAGGGATGTTAACAGCCATCCTGACAATTTCTGCCAACTGTGGAGAGTGTGCCACAGGTTTCCCCATTCCCCTTCTCAGAGGGTCTGAGACTCGAGGGAGACTCAGAAAGAAGACGACTTCCTTATTAGCCCAATTCCCTTCCATCATCGGCAGACCCAAAGTGGCTCCTCCTGCTGTCGGGGACTGTTTAAAAGAGCTTCCTAACAGAGGACCCCCACACAGGTGCACTGTTCCTCCCAGGCCTCTAGACAACCAAGTTCTTCTGGCCTTCCCTGCTTTCCAAGAACTGCTGGGCCAGCTTGATCTGGTGGCAGGCAGGTGCATGTTGTCATATTTCGCATTACAAGACAGACCATGTGTTTCCCCATTTGCTTTCTGTGACAAACACTGTGACCCAATCAACATGGGAAAGGAAGGATTGATTTCAGTTTACACTTACAAGTATCAGTTCCTCATCACTAAGGGGAAGGTTCCTGTGCAGGCTCACGGTGGGCTGGGCCCTCGAGTTAACTAACCAGCACACCACAGCTGCCCCAAGAGTGTCAAAAGGACTCCTCATAACTTAAGACTTCAGACAGCAAGATCAGCTAGAACAGAAGACAGCATTTCCATGTTCTTACTTGATGGGCTTCTCCCTCCTCGGGACACTTCCAGGACTCAGCAGGAACTCAGCTCCGAGTGTCTTCTGCTCCCCGCCTCACCTGTGCATCCTCCTGCTGTATCTCAAAGGTCTAAGTCACATTCTCTTCATACTTAAACCTCTGAGACAGGGTTTCTCTGTGTAGCCCTGGCTGTCCTGGAACTCACTTTGTAGACCAGGCTGGCCTCGAACTCAGAAGTCCCCACCTCCTCTGCCTCCCAAGTGCTGAGATTATAGATGTGCTAGATGTGTGCCACCACTGCCCAGCAAGCTACAGTCTCTTAAAGTCTTTTTTTTTTTTTTTAAAGATTTATTTTATTTTATTATATGTAAGGACACTGTAGCTGTTTTCAGACATTCCAGAAGAGGGCGCCAGATCTCGTTACGGATGGTTGTGAGCCACCATGTGGATGCTGGGATTTGAACTTATCACCTTCGGAAGAGCAGTCGGGTGCTCTTACCCACTGAGCCATCTCACCAGCCCCTCTTAAAGTCTTTTAAGAAGAATATGGAAAAGCACATGGCTGCACAGATAAGCTGTATCTACCAGATCTCATGGAAGAATCAAATGTCTTCGACAGAATTGAGATAAAAATTTGACCCCAGAAGATGAACAGGTTAGAAATACAGGCAACAAGACAAAACCAACAAAACCGACCACAGCAGAAACTGTTAGCGGTGAAGATTGATATTGACAAACATCGACCCACGAGACAAATCTCTGCTATAAAATTTAAGGGGAAAAGAACTAGTTTCTGATGAAAATAGTTTCAGTCAACTGGAAATGAAGAAAGGAAAACATTGGAAATAGTTTAACTGGGGTTTATAGGAAATTGATCAAAGAATTAAATTGACTTAATAGAGTCCATTCCGGAAAGCGCTTTCCCAAAGACTATTCATCAACATCAGAGTACATCCAGTCTTGTGTTTGTGTCCCCAAAGGCTCCTCTATGTATTTTTACAGAAAAAAACTCATCTGCTTTGCAGTGGAGTTGCACCCAGGACAAGAAGAGAGGGAGGGAAAGAGAGGGTAGGCAGGGTCTTTGTGCCCCATCCTTCATAGATAGTAAAAGGATTATCAGATGACAGTCTGTGTGCATCAGCCACTACCACCACCATCATCAAGACAAGGCCCTCTTTTTTTTTTTTTTTTTTAAAGATTTATTTTATTTATTATATGTAAGTACACTGTAGCTGTCTTCAGACACTCCAGGAGAGGNATGGTTGTGAGCCACCATGTGGATGCTGGGATTTGAACTTATCACCTTCGGAAGAGCAGTCAGGTGCTCTTACCCGCTGAGCCATCTCACCAGCCCCAAGACAAGGCCCTCTTATGTCTTCCAGACTGGTCCCTAGCTCCTAGGCTCTGCATTTCAAGTACCTGGGGCTCCATCACCACACTTGGCTTTTATAATTTTTTTTTTTTTTTTTTTTTTTTTTTTTTTTTTTTTTTTTTTGTTTTTCGAGACAGGGTTTCTCTGTATAGCCCTGGCTGACCTGGAACTCACTTTGTAGACCAGGCTGGCCTCAAACTCAGAAATCCGCCTGCCTCTGCCTCCCAAGTGCTGGGATTAAAGGCGTGCACCACCACGCCCGGCTCGGCTTTTTTATAATTTTTAATCTGTTATTCCTTCCTTCCTTCCTTCCTTCCTTCCTTCCTTCCTTCCTTCCTTCCTTTTCTGTGGAAAGTGGATAAACTCCTGAGCAGATGTGTATTGCTGACATGAACAAGATCATGCCAAAGGCATGGTTGCCTCAGATCCATGGGAGTGCTTGCAAGGCCTTCCCCTTGCTCAGTATGGACATTGACAGTGTGGGCAGACAGAACCAACCATCCTCCTGGTGACAGCAGCCTAGGCCTGCTCCCTGCAGAGACCCCTGTTGAGGTGAGCTTCCCGCCTCCTCCCTCAGCTGTCCGACCGTCATAAATGCCCAGTGCACCTTCCAGCTGACCCTAGCTGTTCTGTGGGCTTCTGCTGTCTCTCTCTGTAGCTGTCCAGTGGCCATGGAGAACGGGGTGTACCTGGAAGGAGAGCTAGGGGTGGAATTAGGATGGGCGGATGAGAGAAATAACGAGCCTAGAGAAAGTTCTCTGATAAAGGCTCAAATTTTAATTTTTTCAACTCTGCGTTTATATAGGCAAAACCCAAAACCCCATCCCTTTGTTTCACCTGGATTGAGTTGCGAAGTAAGCTCTTGCAGCAGCTCAGCAGGCAGGCAGTCGCTTAAGTCTCTGGCAGGAAGATACAAGTGTAGTGAGGCCAGGCACCTGGCTCCAGCAGACTTGTTTAGCCAACTTGATGCTGGGGCAAGGACACCTCTATCCAAACCCCCAAGCCCCACCCCCACTCCATCTCTCTTCCTCTCTCAGATTTATTTATTTTATGTATATGAATGCTCTATTTTCATGGTAACCAAAAGAGGGACTCATATCTCATTACAGATGGTTGTGAATCACCACGGGCTTGCTAGGAATTGAACTAGCCAGGCTCTCAACTACTGAGCCATCGCAACCTTTGTCATCTCCATACTCCCCATCACCCCAGTGAGGTCAATCCTAACACCATGAAGATCGTGACACATGTCCACAGTGACACATGTCCTCGGTGCCGAGGGAACCCAGCCTTATGAATGAATGCTAGGCTAGTAGCACTCCACAGCTGAACCCCACCCCTAACTCATTCGTTTTAAAGAAAACATTTCCCAGGGCTCATAAAAGGTTCTATGGGTACCTGGCACTGTTGATGAATTGGGCTCACAGTGTCCAAGGTAAGGAGAAACGGGAATGTCTAGATGGACCTGGTGGGTGGGTGGGGCAGGATGCCAGGAGAGACAGAAATGCATCTGAATTGTCTTATGGAAGGTGCTGAAGTGTCTTAACCCAGCTCACTCTTACGTGGAGGCCCTGTTCTCCCCAGAGTCTGGCTTTCCATTCACATCTCTATCCTGAGTCTTCCAACTTAATAAGCTCTGTTATGTTCTTGCAATTTTTTTTTTTTTTTTTTTTTTTTTTTTTTTTTTTTTTTTTTTTTTTTTTTTTTGGTTTTTCGAGACAGGGTTTCTCTGTAAAGCCCTGGCTATCCTGGAACTCATTCTGTAGACCAGGCTGGCCTTGAACTCAGAAATCCGCCTGCCTCTGCCTCCCAAGTGCTGGGATTAAAGGCGTGCGCCACCACGCCCAGCTATGTTCTTGCAATCTTAAGAGTCCATCTAAAACAAACACCTAGTTCCTACTGTGCCTTGGAAGCCTTCCCAGGGCAAAGCAGCATCCTGTTAGTAAACCCAGCTGCACTGTGAGCCATGGAGAGAGCGTGTATCAGTGTCCTTGACTCTGCACCAAGCTAGGTGGTGCCAAGAGTGGGCTGTCCTCTTCAGTCCTCACCCCTGCTATAAGTCCCACCTGCATGTTCACATTGAGTGCCTACTGCAGGTCAGACCCCATGTCACTGACCCTGAGAGCCCACAGGATGAACCAAGTCATTGCCTGGCCCTAAGAGAGCTAGCTCAGCCAGGCCCAGACTCAGAGAGTTTCAGCATCACTGTAATCTTTCATTGTAGTGGCTGTCTGCTGCTCTCTGGAACATTCGTAAGAGTTGACCTCTATGTACTTCATGACACTATCCCCCCCCCTTCAAATTGTAACAACAAATAAAAAGGTCTCTAGACATTACCAGAGCTCCTCAAGGGGACAAATGTCCCCCAGTGAGAGCCACTGACTTGAGAATGAGTTCTAGCAATCACATCAGAGAAGGCTTGGGATAGCTGGTTCAGACACTGTAGGGCTCCATTCATGCACCCACGGCTTGTAACCAAAGGGTAGAGGGCTGTGGGTGCAGCTGGTGGTGTGGGCTATCAGATGTGTGCTGCAGACAGAAGTGCCGCTGATCAGGAGCCTGGAGCCGTGCTAACCCTTGAGATCATGGAGGGTGAGAACACAGAGAGCTCATGCCAAGTGAGGCTCAATCCTGTGGGAGTGACACGTGAGACAGGAGGCCGAGAACAGAAGGCCAGTGTAAACGTCCATCAAAGTCTAATGATGCACAGGTTCCTCACCAGTCAAATCTACCCTTGAATGTTTATTTTGTTTGTCTATCTAGTAGTAATTTATTTATAGTAATAATTATTATGATTGTTTTGAGGCAGTCTCACTAGCCTCACTCTAACCTCTGACCCTCCTGCCTCCACTTCCTGGGTGCTGGGATTATAAGTATATGCCACCACTCCGCCCACTCAGCTGCACCTTCAGCCCTTACCTTTGCCTTTTGAGGTGGGGTCCTATCTGAGACATCTGTCCTGGAACTGATAGCCTCAGCCTAGCCCTCACTCACGTGGGCAGTTATTATAGCTTCTTCAGCCTGAGGGTCTATTGTGCCCACTGTTGGCCTCATACTTGAGGCCATCCTCCTATCTCAGTCACCTCAATGCTGGGACTACAGGCATAAGGCACCGTACTTGACTAGAAGTAACTTGATTTTTGAAACAATATTTTAAAAGATTTATTTATTTATTTTATGTATACGAGTACACTGTAGCTGTACAGATGATGTGAGCCATCATGTGGTTGCTGGGGTTTGAACTCAGGACCTTTGGAAGAGTAGTCAGTGCTCTTACACACTGAGCCAACTCATTGGGGCAAGGCAAGAACTGTACAAGCTGAGCTATTCCTAGGCCCCAAGTTTGTGTTTTAAATATGAAGAGTATAGTGTTTTTTTCTTTTATATTTATTTAATTTTATGTGTATGGGTGGTTTATTTGCATATATGTAAATGTATGATGTCTGTGGAGGTCAGAACATTGGATCCTCTGGCGCTGGAGTTGCAAATGGTTGTGAGTCACATGTAAGAACCTTAGTCCCCTTAATGGCTGAACCCTTCCAACCCTGAATGCCTTTTACCTGCATTCGTGAACCTTTCTACCATCTGGCTGAAAGCATTGAAAGTCCTAACCACTCTGGCAGGGACAGGAAGTCCCTGAGAATTCTCTCTGGGTACTTTCCTGGCAAAGTTCCCCAGGATCCACAGCGTTCTTCCAGAGGCTGATCGTGCCTGCCCGCCAGAGGCCGGCTGCCTGCGGCAGAGGTCTCTGTGGAGGTCTGGAGGAATCCACGCTGTCAGCAGAGGACAACCTTTTCCTCCCAGTCTATTTAAATTCAATTAGTCATTTGAAAAAAAATAATTCACCATGAGATCTGCTTACAGCGCAGGCAGGTGCCGGGCTGTCACTGAGGGCTGGGTACATTGATTAGAAGTGGCTATGCTGACTGACTGTGACCCAGACAGAAAGCCTTCAGCAAATGATTTCTTCCATCTATTCAGAGACTGCTCTCTAGGCAAAAAAGCCAAAGAGGGGGATGGGAATAGCAGCCTAGCAGTAGGAGCCAGCTAGGAAGACCTTAGGGCCAGGCCCATTCACTCTCATCTCTGCTGTGACCCAGGACCCATTCGTTGCCTCTTCTCCTAACGCTCCAAAGAGGCCCTGGTTGTGCTGTGGGTACCAATGCCAGACCATGAGGAGAACTTACAAATGACTTTATATTTTAGGCAGCTCATAGTTCACCCTCCAGGGTGGAGTCTGATTCCAGGAGTTGAGGAAGAAGAGGGACTAAGGGAAAGGGGTGGGGAAAGAGCCAGATTGCCATCTTCACACCTGAATCCCGCTTTCTCGACCAGAACGTGCAAATTCTTCTTTGGAACCCAAGGACGAACCAGATTCTTATGAGTGTGGGTCCAGTGTCTTTTGGGTGGATTCAGTGTGGGTACTGGAAAGGTCAGACTGAGTTAGGCTCAGTTGAACACCTCTGGAATTCTAGCACTTGGGATGTAGAGGCAGGAGGATTAGGAATTCAAAGTCATCCTTAGCTAGATAGTGAGTTGGAAGCTAGCCTGTGCTACATGAACAATAAGAAGAGGAGGGGGTGAGGGAGCAGGAAAGGATGAGGCTAGCCCAGACTGGTTTGTGAGTTCCTTGACAATACATCCTTACTCCGGCTTCTTCCTGCAGGTTGGATGGACTTGCAGAAGGCTCTATTCCCAGAAAGCTATGCAGCCCGGGGTTCACTCTAACCTATGACCATGACTGAATATTCATCAGCAAACTTTGTGACCCCTGGGGGAACAGACAGGTTTGAAGGGAAAGGAGAAGCAGCAGCTTTGAGACAGTGTTAGTCTGAAGGAGGCTTAGCCCCTCCTCTGGGTGATGCCCTAGTCTAGCAGAAAGACAGGACTCCTTTAAAAGAGGAAAATAGCTCATAAAGCCTTAGGAACCAAGAGAACAGGAGAAGACAGATAACCTGCCCTGTGTGGGTATGGGTGTGAGCTCAGAGGTGATCTAGAACTGCTAACCAAAAGGAGTGAGAGGAGAGTCAGTCCCTTCTCCTCTGCTTCAGAGCCAAGCCTGAGGCTGACAGGACAAGCTAAGAGACAAGATGCACCTCAGGGGCCCAAACCTTCCAGGCTCACTTCTAGATTGAAGCAGACGTGAAGGCAGCACTGTCAGTCCAGAGCCCCAGAGGCCCGCCCTTCTCTGTGACTGTATGGATCTGTAGGGTTCTTGCTCCTCTATCTAGGGTGTGCCAAGGACAAAGAACAATATAAGGACTATAGAAATTATACAGCAGGCAGATGCTGTGCAAGTGCCTTAGCTCCAACTCAACTTGAATTTGTAATGTTTTATACTTTCCCTCTCCATAGGGCTGGGAGCTAAACCTAAAACATCATGGATACTGGGCCAGTGTGCTGCACCGAGCCAGTCCCACGGAGACGGTGCCCCCTGCAGGAGCTAGGGAAGCAAGACACCGCCTCCAGCTCTTCTTGACTTGCTGCTGTACAGACAGACTGTGGGAGTTTGTTTGGGGTTTCTCACTGTAGTCAACTCAGTTCCAGAGAATTTATCTCGCAGATGTTAAAAATGATATCAGGCATCACATTCAAATTGTGCAGTTTGCTGAATATTTGTTTATATGTTTATAGGCAAGACTTCAGCTTCAGGTCACCCTGGGGGAGTTACTGTCCTCTCTAGGCCTCAAAGTAATAGATATCAGGTTTTCTAGATATTAGAAATGTGTGTGTGTAGGTCAGAGGTTGACCTGCTCTCTCTCTCTCTCTCTCTCTCTCTCTCTCTCTCTCTCTCTCCCCCTCCTCTTTGCACTCTCCTTTCTCTTCTCTCTTTTAGAGACAGGGTCTTGAGGACTAGAGAGATGGCTCTGTGGTTAAGAGCACTTGATAATTTGCAAATGACCTGGGTTCAATTCTCCCCCAACCATGGCTGTTTACAACCATCTATAACTCTAGTTCCTGGGGATCTGGTGCCCTTTGCTGGCTTCAGTGTGCATGTGATACATAGACATATATGTGCAAGCAAACACATAAGAATAAACAATTTTAAAACTTTTAAAATACATACATACATACATACATACATACATACATACATACATACATACATACTGCAGACAGGGTCTTCCACTGAACCTTCAGCTTAACAATTTGGCTAGGCTGGCTGGCCAATGAGCCCCAAGGATCCACCTGTCTCTGCCTCTCCAGTAAATTACAGCTTTATCTGGGATTTGAACTCAAGATATGCATGCTTTCACAGCAAGCCTTTACCAACTGAGCCATCTCTGTAGCTCAGTGGTTCTCAGCCTTCTGAATACTGAAACCCTTTAATGGAGTTCCTCACGTTGGGACTCCCAACCTTAAAATTATTTTTGTTGCTATTTCATAACCCTAATTTTGCTACTGTTACGAATCATAATGCAAATATCCGATATGCAGATCTCTGATATGTGGCCTTCAAAGGGGGCCAAAGCTGTTTTCCTCCAGTTTTATCCCAGAGCAAAATCCCAGGCAGGCACCAGCTCCTCCAACTGGTTCTCAGCTGCCCCAACTGGTTCTCAGCTGCCCCAAGCCCTGGGCTACCTAACACCACCACCTAACTTTTTGCCTCCTGTGGGAGCTACAGGTTCTATCCCTCAGGGTCCTCTTCTCTGCCCGTTTGCTGCCGTTACTCCTCCTTAATGACATTTTGCAGTGCTATCATTTTGCAAAACCCTTCTACTCCCGGAGAAGGATTAGCAACTTTGAGTGTCTGCTCCTTAACATTCAGGAAGTGCAGTTTACATATGGGAATGATCAATCACTTGCTCCAGATGGTAAATGTATTTCTTTTCACCAGAAACGGAGCAGCAAACATTCAAATTCATCACCAACACAACATTTAAATTCACATCCATTTCAACCTGACATCCTTAATGGGCTGGTAAAATGGAGATCAGTGTTTTATCCTGAGATTGTTGACTGTTTTAAACAGTTTATAGAAATGAGAACTTGGGATTAAAAATTATTATTAAAGCCAGGTGTGGTGGTGTGTGCCTTTAATCTCAGCACTCAGGCAGCAAAGGAAGGTTGATTTCTGTGAGTTCAGGGTCAGCCTGGTTAGCATACTGAGTTCCAAGCTAGCCAGGGCAATATAGTAAGGCCCTGTCCAAAAGCTATTAAACAACAACCACACTCCCACCCCCGCAAACATTGCCATTAAGAACGAATTCTACTGTCTACTGGTGTGCTGCCATCATGAACAAGAGTCATACACAGTCTACTATGATAGCCAGGGTAACCAAAGTGCCAGGATGGCCTGGTGGTTTGCAGGACAGTGCACACAGGTGCATGTGGAGTTTATCAATGACATCAGTGGTTCCAGTATCTGCAGCATGAAAGGCCCTATGCTAGAGGGTGATGTGCTTACTCTACTGGGGTCAGTAAGAGGCTTGGAGGTGGTGCTGATCTTGCTGCTGGATCCTGGATAGCCACCAGCTGGCCCATGGGGTGACCTACAACTGTTAAAGCAATTGTATTGTATGTTAAAGAAAAAGGAAGAAAAATAGCCTATTTGCAATTTTCAAGTACTTATCTATGTCCTGTGTGTGTATGTATGTATGTATGTATGTATGTATGTGTCTACACATGCCCCTGAAGTATATGTAAAAGCCAGATACTGGTGTCTTCTTCAATAACATCCAACCTTAGTTTTAGAATGAGGGTCTTTCACGGAACCTAGAATTGGGTGACTGTCTATACTGGATGGCCAGGGAGCCCCAGGGGTGCCCCTGTCTCTGCCTTCCCAATGTTGGGAGAAGAGACAGGGGCCACTGTGTCCAGCTTACTATGTGCATGCTGGGATATGAACTTAGGTCCTCATACTTGCATCAGAAATGCTTTACCGAATGAGTCATCTCACCAACCCCTCTATGGCTTTAGGGTTATCTTGAAATTCTGTATTAAAAATAAAAATGTAGTCGTTTATGTTAGCATATTTTTAAAAATTCTTTTAAAAATACCTAGTTTTAACTTGTGTGTGTATGCCGTATGTGTGGAGATGCCCTTGAAGGCTAGAGGTGTGGAATCCTCTTGATCTGGAGTCACAGGCAGTAGTGAGCTGGGAATTGTTCTGAAAGAGTAACATTGACTCTTAGTCACAGAGCCATCTCTCCAGCCCTAAAATTCTTTGTAAAAACATTTCTCTTATTAAAGTTACATATATGTGTGTGTGTGTATATATATATATATATATATATATATATATATATATATATATATATATGTGTGTGTGTGTGTGTGTGTGTGTGTGTGTGTGTGTGTGTGTATACCATGGGAATACACATTTCTGGTGTTGAGGATGTGAATTTCTGCTGCTTAAGCTACTGTAGCTTGCAGTATTGTTACAGCAGCCCTAGCAGATGAAAAAATATACCTATGCAGACCACTTTAACAGTAGAGGCACTACGATTCTGTAGGCCTCAACCGTTGTAAGTCACAGAAACCAAACCTAGCCAACACTAGCACACAGGGGACCTGAATGGAAGCCCACTACTCTCTGAATGCACTGGATCCAGGCCTTGGAGCCCTGCCAAGATTGGTTTTTCCAACTTTGCTTTTCTTTCTATTTCAGTCTAAAAGTTCTAACCAAATTTTGGATTCTTGCTGGAGAGACTGAGTGGCCTAGCTGCTGGCAGGACTGCCCAGCACCTGGGCAGAAAAGACTCTTCAGGTATGGAGACCTCTGAGGTGTGGAGGACCTGCACCCCATGGGTGATGAAGAAATGAGTATGAGGTTCACTGCCAACTCTGAATATTGTCACACACTGCAAAATCAAAGCAAGAGTAGTCTGTGATCCACTCTGGTCCAAGACTGCTTGTGACCACACAGATCTTTCTCAACTAAGGTGGAAGACAAAGGACAGCTCTAAGAGAGAGGAACAGCCTTGTGCTGAGACCTGCAGAGCTACTGAAAGCGAACAGCTGACTGGTGATCAACTCGAGCCCAGCATAGATTTGTGTGTGGAATGAAGCCACAGAGACTACAAGGTGGTGCAGATCACTCTACAGAGGCGAGTACAGAAGGATGACAGGCAGCCTGGAACTCTCAGCTGTAACCTGGGAGGGCATGCGCACATCCAGCTGGGGTACCCGAGTGTTTGCTCAAGTTGTCCCTTCCCTCCTTGCACTTGTCCTCCCCCTAGAGCCCTGCCATGGCTTCAGTTCCTGCCTGCCTGGGGTACTGTGGCTCCCCACAGACTAAGGCTCCTGAGAGATTACACAGGTTCCCTGGCTTCAGGTTCAACAAGAAATACTGCTCAAATGCTTGCTGGGTTCACATAATCACAAACTAAGCAGAAAAGAAGAGAAATATCCAAGTAGATTTCTTTTCGAGATAAAAACTTTATTTTACAATTTTATAAAGCAGCTTTACATTAAGCACAAACAACCCATTTAACTTTGTATAGAAACAAAATACCTTTCCATTTGAAAAAATCAAGTTTTGCTGTATATAAAACTAACATGTGCACATTGTGCTTGAACTGCAAAGGCTGTACAGCTTTACAGAGGACCACCCTCCAGAAGGGCATCCAGTAAACACATTATTGCATATTTGACACATGGCATATACCCCACATGTACAATGGAGAAGCAAGGAAACAATTACAAGAACAAACCAGCAGCTTTTGGTAAGAGTCTGTACACCAACAAAGACAGAGGCCTAGTGCATCTGTAGAGTGCTTGCACATTTCTGCACATCTCACAGATGTCGTGTGGCCCTTGAATGAAGCCGTATATACAGTAACTCCTAAAGGTCAAACCTGCTTTTCTAGAAACTTTTGGCTGTTTTACTACTGAAATGGCAACAGATTCAACATGGAAGCTAACTCAGATAATTGAACCAAACCAGTATCCTTAAAAAAAAAAAAGAATCACAATAAAAAATTAAAATACCCTCCCCATTCTCTCTATACTCAGGATAAGTAAACATTTACATGATTTAAAAACCTAGGGAACTTTGTAGTTTTCTGAAGGCAAAAACGCATGGGTCCCTGGCAGTGTTCTTCCATACATGCCCAGTTCTCCCACCTGTCGAACATGCTGTGGATCCCACTTCACAGGCAGAATTCCTGCACACAGAGAGTCTCATTTTGTTAACCTCCAGTGACACAGAGGCATCCTCCCTCACGTCTGACAAGCCAAGCCCTGACAGTGCTGTCACAGGCTTAGTGTAACCTCTCAGGGAATTCCGGGATCACAAGATAAGTCAAGCAGCTGTTGCAATGTGGAAGGCAGTGGAAAAGCAACAGCAGTAAACTGCCATTTCTACATCAAAACAGAAACAGAAACCAACCAAACCAAAACAATTTTCCCTCTTCCGTGGAAAAGGACAACCACATTGGTAAGGCACTGGTGTTTGTCACAAAATCAGTTCCACGATGATTTCACTGACTCCTCTCATCTGAAGACCAGTATGCAAACAGAAAGCAGAAGTCGGGGCCACTCCAGTAACAAATCTGATAAGTGGACAGTGTTCCCAGGTGGGCCAAGCTTGTTTTGAACATAGGTACTGAAAATAAAAAGGGAGTCTTCGCTTTTATTGCTGAGACAAATGTGCATGTTCAGATGTTGCTGAAACACCTTGTGTGTAAGAACCACAGAGGTAAAAGCTGGGGAGCTGTATGATGAACCACACTAGCTACCTTGTAGACAGAAGTAAGGTGTGGTCATATACACTGCAAGTCTAAGCTTATTTTTCAACAGTTTAATATTGTCTTCAGTACAGCTCTTCTTTCCTGTCTCCTTTGATGCTGATATAGTTTACATATATTATTATGATTATGTGTGTGTGTGTGTGTGTGTGTGTGTGTGTGTGTGTATTTAGCTGAATTCAGCAGAAGTAGTGTGTGGGCAGATCACTCACCTCGTCTTAAACATGCATCTGACCAACAGCATAGATAAGCTCCATTGTTTGTCCCTAGAAAGGGTGAGGCTAATGTTACCCAACTGTCTCCATATTATCATACCCTAAACAAAAACCAGAGCAAACCAATCCTTGTTGCTTTTACCTAATGCCCAAAGCCTTACAGCAGACACTGTCCATGGCATGAGGACTCTGAAACTCACTTACAGATCTGATGGCACAGACAGCAGACACAGTAGCATCTCTTCTGTTTCAATGCTAGAATCATTCAAAATTAAGCTTCAGAGAAACAGCGAGGACAGAAACAATGATGTGAAAAGCAACGGTGACAACCTAGGCAGGAGAGACTTTACTGTGACTCCTGAGGAGGTACCAATGGTCAGTTTCAAAGCATTTAAGTCTGTCACAAGTTTAGGCTTATAATTAATATTCTGGGTAATGTCCTCTCATTGGACAGGACTACTAAAGGATAGTATGAAATGAAATGCAGCCTTCTAGACACAGACACACTGCACTAGAGCAGAGGTGGGGAAGACGATTATCAAACTTTTACTGATTGCAGACCAAGTTTCATAAAACACAGCATGTCTAACTTCTTGTGCAGTCAACAAGTTTCATTTTAGTTGTGCTTATGTATGTGATTGTGAAACCTGAACACGGGCTGTGTTTAGATATACAGTTCAAGAAAACCATAATTCAAAGTATTTTCCATATATAATTGAACAAATGCAACAAATGTTCACTCCCTCTCAAGAAATGGATCTATGGGAAAGAAACACTTAAAAAACAGTCCACGATCACATTTACTGTAGTACAGCACACTGATTTCTAAAAGCCTGCTTTCAGTATAAATATAAATAATCACATTTTAAAAGCACTCCATACTAAGTTTTAGGTAAGTGCTGGGCAGCAGGCTAGCAGCAGTGACTTACCAGTATCTCCCTCAGACTGAGAGTGACTCTGCATGGAGGCCTACATGATGAGAGGGCAGAAGTCTTTGTTCAGTGCACTGACGGAGCACTCTCCGCTACCTTTCTAAGCACCTGACCTGTGGAATGCAACTGTTTCAGAAGACTAACTTTAAGGGTCTCTTCTTACAGTGCTGTGACTCACAAACTCAGAACACAGCATTTAAAGTGTGCAACGTGCTGCTGAGCTCTGCTGCTGACAGAGAAGAGGCTGGAATGCACTTTTGGTTTCGAGCTCTAGTTGTGCTTTGCCCTACTGCCTTTAAGGTAGCTTTTCCACCTCTTGACAAATTCTTTGAAGATTGGGGACTCGTCGATGGTGCTGAGCAGCTGCAGCTGGTTAATGTGGGTGGTGTGATAGTCCCAGCGGGCCAGGTTAGGAGCAATGCCAAGCATGAAGTGGCGGAGGTCATAGATGGTCCCGGAGCCAGTATCATACAAGGGCAGCATGGCTTTGAGAGATTCCATGCCGCGCTCATACAAGGACCTCGCTTCTTTCCCAAGAGTCTCCCCTGCTGTTTCTTTTAGGTCATACAGCCCAATTAAAGAATACATAAAGCCATTTAAAACAAAAGAGCTAGGTGTGGTTGGATATTCTTCATACCAGTCATGTTTATTCATGAACACAGCTTTAACTCCATGCTGCTCTGACAGAAACTTGTATGGGGCTGTTGCCCTTAAAGCTGAATTGAGGAATACATAGTCTTTCGTTAGAAGATAGGCCCTGACTAAGGTAGAGATGGCTTGCCCTTGTGCCATGGCAGAGTACCATCCTGGCTCTAAAGATTTAAACCCTTCCCCTAACTTTCGGGTCACCATAATTGGCCAGCCACCTTTCTCATCCTGGTTCCTCACTAGCCAGTCACTTGCAGCAAAGAATGCAGCCATGTGGGCTGTGGTTGAGATGGTAATGTTGTCCAGGAATCCCTTCCCTTTTGCAATCAACCTAACCACCTTTTTGGGCATGATTTTGGTTGGCTTGACAGCTTTTGTGTTAGAAAGGCCCACTCCTTTCCTGAGGTCAGTGACCAGGTCTCTGGTAACTGTACTCCACGATGTTCTGGGACCAATGCCGTAGTATATGTCCCTGTCTTTGAAAGCAATTAGCTGGGTATTTGAGACATAATGTACAGTGAAGAGTTGATTCTTTTCTGTGGTCTCCAGAACCACAGACACACTCCCATTTGTTAAGAACTTGAGGTCAAATGAAATAATGAAGTCTTTTGTGTTTCCCAGCTGCAAAGATACACCTTCACTGGTTTCTGTGGGGAACAGACCAAGGACTGGTTAGAAAAAAGTATTTTTATACTTAAAATTTAATTGTAGTTTATCCTTGACAACTACTGACCACACAAAATTAACTCCACAAAATTAATGCTGGTTTCTCCTTACCTTTGACTCTTTGGGTTTACAGAAAAGATTCTGAGCAAATAACTAAGAATTGCTGATAAAACTGTCCTTTCTAGACCTGACACCAACTGATCACTAACACTGATTAGTCTAGTACACTTACTCCATAAAAGGGAGAAAAAACAGCCAACAGCTGATTCAATGCATATTATTACAAGAGAGTTTTAGACAGGATGGCTACATATGAAATTTCATTTCCAAAGCAGTTTGTATGTGCTCCTTATATTCTGTATCCTACATTTCTGACCTTACTTGTCACCCACTTGGTTGTGAGTATGCACCCTTTTACTCCCACTTTACAGATGTGTAACTGAGATACATAGTCAAGTAACCTGCCAAATACAAAGAACAGAATCCAGGATGACTAGACTGGCTCTTAATTTAATGTTGAAAATGATGTTTATTCTTTATATTCTCTGGAACTCTGAACAAAATTACTGGAAATTAAACAATGGGCTTGTGTAGAAGATAAAAAGAGGGAAGGGGGTTAAAAAACCCTTCATAATTCCTGCTCTGCCAGAGGTCTGAAAAGGCAAAACAGAACTTTTCAAGTCTCAGTTTCAAATGTTAGCAGAGACAATATTAACTTTGCAGTATATTTTGACAATTTTAAAAAGACAGGCTTAGAACAGTGACAAATGATGGTAATTTTTGCCACCTACTAATTACCACATACTAATAAAACGGTAAAAGCTATTTTATTTAGCAAATTATGAAATTTCTCTCATATAGCCAGAGGACAGTGAAGGTTGGCTCTTAGAAGGATGACTGTTGAATGATACTCACTTAACAGTTACCAAAGACACTGTGCATATTAAAACCAAATAGCAGCAAGGATAATGCCCAGAAGCACACACACATCATGTAAATAAACAATATTTGCAGCACAAACTTTAAAAGATCAAAGGGAAATATGAACATCTTAATCCTTACATGGCTTAAATTTCCCAAACACACCCACATACTGACTGTCATTTGGTCCTGAGGCTGGTAAATATGGATTATTTCTATTTTAAAGGTGAAGACCTGCAGGTTTCATGAGGTTAAACAACTACAAGTATAGCACGGCCTATAATCCAGGTTTGTGGGCCCAAGTACCAAGAAGGAAGACAAATGACACTGAAAACATATGCTCAAAAGAATACTCAACAGAGGTTCCTTCTCTTAGACCCAGCCATAAAAGCAAGTCTCTGCTGCTATCAGTCCTGGAGAGGATATTCAGGAGCAAAGATCAGATCAGCCTGGACAGTGTCAGCATATGGAGTCAAATGTCTCAATGCTGGATTCCACCAGTATATACCAGAATACACATCGCCCAAAGCTCTTAATGACTACATTTGATAAAGCAGACAATTATGGAAATTGTATTAAGAATGAGAAAACCACAGCCAACTTACAAATCAAATAATGCCTGGGAGATGTTTTAAAAATTGACCACAACAGTAAGAACTTTCCATTTTATCTGTCAAGATGTTACCATGCTTGCTCTAACAGACACAGAGGACAGATAAGAAGTCACAGTCCTCACCAGTCAACAACTGGAATCTTCCCAACAGTGACAGGAAACAGTCTTACAATGTCCTCCTTATGAAGTCATTTAATCTGCCAGACTACAGTGGGGTCTGAGTGGTAGAATAAGGGATGGTGTGATGTTTTCCTTAAGCAGGGTGTTGTGGCACACGCCTTTAATCCTAGCACTCAGGAGGCAGAGGCAGGTGGATTTCTGAGTTGGAGGCCAGCCTGGTCTACAAAGTAAGTTCCAGGACAGCCAGGGCTATACAGAGAAACCCTGTCTCGAAACACCCCCTCTCCCCACAAAAATAAACAAACAAACAAACAAACCAGAACACCCTGCTATCTGGGGTCTCCTCCTTCCAATCCTACAAGCTCATGGGACCTATTTTCTGAGCAGTTATTTTCAGGAGCTACTAAAACTTTCTGTTTGGTCTAGATGGCACATGTGTACTTTAACAATAGAGGACAAACATGCTGCCAATTATTTTCTAGATGTGACACTAAAAACAGAAGTATCAAAACTACCATCACTACCACCAAAACCAAACAGAAGAGTGAGACTGTATCAAACTATAAAGTATAGCAATCAACTAAATGAAAATGGGGAAAAAAAAAAACAGGAGGAAATATCTGCACATCATAGATCTGAGAAGGGGTTAATATCCATGATATATAAGGAACTCAATAGAAAACAAAAGCAATAAATTAAAGAATTCTTAATTTGTGGCAATCTCCAAAGTCACAAATAGCCACAGGGTATATGCAAAGGTGTCCATCCCTTCTCCCAAGGGAAGTATAAACAAAGCCATAGCAAAACAACACCCTCCATTAGGACTGCCAAGAAAAGCACAAACACTAACCAAGGTCTGCTGCAAATGTGGTGGAAAAGGATCTTTGTGCACTTTGAGGCAAGATGTAAATTGGTATAGCCATTACAACAGCAATTTGTATAAAGTTCCCCCAAACTAAAACTAGAACTCAGGTGAACCAGGAATCCCACTTCTGGGTCTACACTTATCAAAGGAGACAAAATTACTATCTCAAAGAGGTATGCTGGTGACAGATACCCCATGTTCACTGAAAGATTAGTAGAAATAGCCAAGACGTGCAAACAACATGTGTGTGGCAATAGGTGAATGGATAATGTGTATTTGTAATTTTCAGTTGTAAAAGAGAAAGAAATCCTGCCATCTGAGAGCTAATGCTTATGAAACTGGTCACAGAAAGGTAGATGCTGTATGTGGCATGCATATTGCAACTATACTCTGATTACATTAAATATGACAAATAATTAGTAAGAAAGCTGAATTCATAGAAATAGAGTGGTGTATTCAGAAACTAGAAAATGGAGGAAATGGGGATATGGAAGCCAAAAAATATAAGCTTTCAGATGCCTGATATATAGCATAGCAAACAACAGATAATGTATCACACGCCTAAAATATGCTGACATTTTCTACACTCTTACCAACATACCTACTAACTCTATGAGGTGATGGATATGTAAATCATCTTTTGTTTATTATTTTAATTATGTATTTGTATCTGTGCATGTATTTGTATGTGAGTGCAGGTGCCAAGGGAGGCTAAAGGCCATCAGATCCAGATCCCTAGAAGTGGAGTTATAGGTGTCTGTGAGCCACCTGACATGAGTGTTGAATTCCAGCCCTGTATAAACTACCTATCTTGATTCTGGTAACCAATTTTCACTATGCTTCAAAACGTCATATTGTACACCCTAAATATATACAAATTCATTTTGTCAATTACACTCAGTAAAGCTAGGAAAACAGAACAGTCTTTAAGTCAGTCTCCTTACATAAAGCTACTATCATTTATTCAGTCATTGTCAACGTGTTTACTACATCAGATGAGAAACTGCCCTACTCAAACCTGGATGAGGTAGGAAAATGATGGGAGGGGAAGTACTCAGCAGACGCCTGGGAGAAAACAGCTAAACAGGAGAGAAAGGAGGAGAGGTCATAAAAATGGGAGGAAAAGAACATTTTGGGAAAGCTAATTACAAGCATGAGGTTCTATATCATTCAATTTTAAAATTTAGATGATTTTCTAGACAGATACCACATACCAAAGTTAAATCAAGACCAGGTAAACTATCTAAACAGTCCCATAACCTCTAAGGATATAGAAACAGTCATCAAAAACCTCCCTAGCAAAAAAAACCAAAAAAACAAAAAAACCCAGGGCCAAATGGTTTTAGTGTAGAATTCTGCCAGACTTTCAAAAAAGAGCTAATACCAACACTCCTTAAATTATTCCATAAAAATAAAAACAGAAGGAACACTACCTAATTCATTCTATGAAGCCACAGTTGCTCTGGTACCTACAAAGAAAGAGAACTTCAGACCAATCTTGCTTATGAATATTGATGCAAAACTACTCAATAAAATTCTTGCAAACTGAATCCAAGAACACATCAAAACGATCATTCACCACAATCAAGAAGACTTCATCCCAGGGATGCAGGGATAGTTCAATACATGGAAATCCCTCAATGTAATACACTATATAAGCAAACTCAAGGGAAAAAGTCACATGGTCATCTCATTAGATGCTGAAAAGCCTTTGACAAAATACAATACTCCTACATGTTAAAAGTCTTGGAGAGATCAGGAATTCATGGAACACACCTAAACATAATAAAAGCAATATATAGCAAACCAACAGCCAACATCAAATTAAACAGAGAAAAACTAGAAGCAATCCCACTAAAATCAAGACAAGGTTGCCCACTCTTTCCCTATCTATTCAATATAGTACTTGAAATTCTAGCTAGAGCAATTAGACAACGAAAGGAGATCAAGGGGATACAGATTGGAAAGGAAGAAGTTAATTAAAGTGGCCCCTGATAAACAACTTCAGCAAAGTGGCAGAATATAAAATTAACTCAAACAAATGAGTAGCTGTCTTTAGGGAGAGAAGCAAAAGAGATTAGGAGTTCAAGGTCATCCCATCCTCAACTACATAGTGAGTTTGAGGTCAATTAGGGCCATGACTCTGTCTGTCTGTCTGTCTACCTATCTGTATAGATCCATACATAGAAATTTTAAGGAAATCATTATTTAGTAAAGAAAGAATAAGAAGTTGCAGACATAAAATGGTCAGCACCAGTGTGTGATTTTTCAGGCAGGGTCTCACTATATAGTCTAGGCTGCTCTAGAACTCATGTTGTTCTGGCTCTGCTTCCTAAGTGTGGGGATTGCAGGTGCACTAGCACATCTTGCTTACAAAATAGTTCTTTGCTCAAGATGATTTTGTTCCCTTGGAGAAAGCAAACTCCTTTGGGGGTTAAAAAACAAGGAAGAAGAATGCCTGGTTCCCCAGAGCTTTAGCTCACTTACACCCATGCTTTTAAGACAAGTCTCAACTTCTCAACAATGATGCCTTGGATTGTTTCACACCAAGCTGTAGTTTCTAACTATCTTCAAGTCTCACAGCCATGTTTCAGTGATGCCGCCTTACTTACTTGATTCTAGTTCTCATGGAGCTGCGATCATTCTCCCTCACCCTTATAGTAGAGCTCCCATAATAACAGGTGCATGCCATTCCCAGCTAACAGGCTTACTAACAGGGAACAACTGAGTAGGTATATCCTTCTAACAACATGGCTGCCAACAGTTCTTTGTGTGCTTAAAACTACCCCAAAAGTGGTTTATCTCTAGCAACTGACCACTGAATGAATGACAGGTTAAGGTGAAGATCCCTCATTGCATAATATGTGAATCTACCTTTGCATTCAGCAAGGCATTAATGAAATCTGTCATTGTCAACAGGACAGAATTAGACTATGCAGACACACTAGGAGACTGGATGAAGGGTACAATTTTCTACCAACACCTAGACAATACTATTAATATAAAACGAAACTCCTTGGGTTTCACCCAAAACCAAACATTCCTTTGCCTCATGTAATAATTTCCTGCTGTAAAACCTCCCTAGTTATAAAACAACTATTCTTAAGCATTTCCTTTTAACCTTTCATCCAGCCATGACAGGTATTTTATGATATGCTAAGACATCCTATGCACTGGAGTACCACAAAATGGCATGGGAGAAAAGAAGTTCTAATCACAATAAAAACTAAAAATCATCCCTTCTTTGCACTGCATTATCATTACTAAATGTATTACTCAGGACAATGTAGAACCAGCAGATCTATATGTGGCTTTCCAGTCTGTTGTCAATAAAGAACAAAAACAAAATGCAAAATACAAAGGAGCTCTTCTCCTTTACCTACTTTTATTTACTTCTCTTTTATTTACCTACCCCAGTTTCGAGGGGAAGGAATGAGTTCTGAATCTGACAACATTTCATCATCTAGATTAAGCCTGAGGTGCTAAAATTATTTCATTGTCTTTTTAAGTAATGGACTCATTAGTTCTCATGGATATTGATTAGTACAGGAAAATACATTAGTCTCATACTAATTAATGAGACTGTCTCAGTAAAAGGGAAATGTTGCATAAGGTTAATTTGATCTTATAAGTGATTTTATTAATGAAAATGGTTTTATATGAAGTTTCAGATAATGTAGTACATGAACAAAATTCAGGTTGAGAACAGGCCTCTTTGATAATGCTATAATATCTTTACAAAAAGAAAATTCTATTGGTTAAAAAATAGGCAAAGGAAAGGATGTCTCTTGCAGTTAAAACAAAATTTAACTTAGGACACACACACACCCCAAGGATGCTCAGTGGAAGAATGCTTACTTAGTATGTACAAAGCCCTGGGCTAGATCCCAGTACCAAAGACTAAACCAAACCAAAGAACTTCATTTTAGAGTATACAAACCCCAGGATGCACACAATAGCTGTTTGGTTCTTCAGGTGGTAAGTTCTCCTTTTCATAATACTTTTCCCCCCAGTTCCGTTTTGGAGGATTTTACTTAGATAACATCATTTATTTATGTAACATAAAGGGCTTGTTACTATATAAATAAACATTAAAAAAATTTAAAGGTACCCCAGTTTGTTAGGTCAACTTAAATGAAACTCACCTGGAGCAATAAACTGTTTAACATTGGTAGATCTAGACTTGTCAGCCACACTTGCCATGAAGCAGCCCTTGGGCACAGTCCATTCATTAGGTCTGATGTTTCTGTCCCTGTCTTCTGCTGTCTCATATACTTCTATGTGAGGTGGTTTCTCGGTTAAATTCTTGCTGTAATGACTTAGCCCATACTGTGCAATCTGGATTGGGTAGAAATAGCCTTGAGGCCCCCACTGTGTAGATAATGGCACACCTATAAAAAACAAACAACATCACTAAACCTAGACACAGAGGAGTCATTCTGAGGACCACTCTTTACTGTTCCCCTTCTGGGGAATGTTTTAGGGTTATCTGCAACTCTGAAGCTTTTTTTTCTGCTTTAATGCGGTGTGTTTTGTTCTCTGATTGTACATTATTATACGTCTCTGTAATTACTTTTTTTTTTTTCTTTTTTTGCCACCACACACACTTTATTGAATCCACAGTGGATAGATATGTGAAGTAACATTTGCATATGCATAGGGTTAAGGGTTAAGGCTTCAGCCTAGGGGGAGGGCCAGATGTGGACTGTGGAACACAGGGCAGCTAGAATCCAGGATGTGGTATTCTTTGTAAAAACAATTGAAAGACTACCAGAGTGGTAGAGAAAATAATGATGCAGATACTGACCATAAGGATGCTGAAGTTCAGGGAGCTGATATTCAGGCACTTGGCAGTGGAAGCGTAGGCCTGGGCTCCAATCACATCGCCCACCATCTTCCTGTTCCTGGACCTCACAGAGTAGGCATAGGCAATGAAGCCCAGGCAGCAGGCATTGAAGAAGAGTATATTGAACAGGGACCAGACCACATGATCAGGCACAGACACCTCTATGGGTATGTTGATCACGGTGGTCCTCACAACTGCTGAGTTGTTGGGTTCCCCCAGCTCAGTCACCTCGTACTCTTCTTTGATTGTCTCATAGCTTGGAGGAAGTCTGGCATTGGTGGGCAAGGAGGCTTGAGAATTGTGGCTCATGGTATTGACTCTGGAACAATCACCCTGTCTGGAGGATGGCTGCTGCTACCCTGATTCTCTCACTTATTTTTAAAAAGATTATATATAAACTGACCTTTTACTAAGTGATAAAACATTTAATGTTGGGAAATTACACTTGGAGAAAGAATTCAGGTGATAGACAGCTTACCAGTAGCCTGGGACTCCTTGCCCACCTAGTCCCTGTATCAGCAGTTTTTATTGCTACATATATGTGTTTCTATGATAGCAGAGACTGAACTCTAGGCCTTGCACATGTTAGGCAAACACTGTATCACGGGAGTCACATCCCTGGCCTAGTACCTATGTTGTTTTGAAGCACAATTTCTAGAGCTTCATACCTTGACCTCACTAATGAGACTCTGAGGCAGATTAATGGAATAAGCCTATTTATTCAGTCTGGTCTTAACTGATGCCCTTACCTCACACCAACTGAAAAGCTTCAATAGGTTTACATTTTACCTGTTCCTTTTTGCTGAGACAGAGCAACAATGAAAGTCCTCTTCCCATTGTGCTATATAGTGGTTGTACAACTAACATCTTCAGTTTCTTAGTCCTTAACATAATCAAGCTAGAAAAATCCAAGTACAGCAAACAGATACCTACCTTCAACTCCACTTATACATTTGACTCTGTCTCGGACTTCCACATTGTAGCCTTCAAATGACATAAACACACCGTCAGGGTGATAAGGTGATCTCTGTGCATAGACTTTGGAATAGCTATGAGAGAATTCAAATCGATCATAGCCATCATACTGGACCACCTTTCCATAAACATCAAAGTATTTCTCTACCCAAGTGAATGGAAGAAAAACTTCATTCCCCTCTCGTCTCCCTTTAATTGTGTGTTCATCGTTTATGAGACAGTCAATCTCTTCATATTTGAGCCCTAACACCTTGCTTCCCCCGTTGCTATTGAAGCCCCCAACAACAGGGGGTGCCTTCTGTTGTTCCTGAGGAAAAGCCTCTTCTGACTGCTGTTTGGCTATGTGGTTGGCATAGTGGTTACTTTCAGATGCTGCTGATCTTTTTTCTAATCCATCCACTCTGAATCCACTACTCAAGTGCCGAGGAAACTGGATTGCTTTGTCGCTGGAACACTTATTCCACAAAAGTACTGTGACCAAAGTGAATAGCGCACAGATGATAATCAAAGTCTTATAGTTGACCCGAGCTGCCAAACAACGCATATTCAGACCATACCTATGGATGCAAGAAGAAAATCATGCAGAGTTGTTACTGACATTTTAAAGGTTAAGTTCATTTAAAATATATTTATTCAATGTGCATCCAGAACATTTTATCAAATGCATGTTCAAAATTATGAACTCAAACTTTTCAGCATAGGTGAAGATAAGAGGCAAACTGCTCAGCATAAACCTAAAGCAGAGATGTCCAAATTTTCATTCAGTGTTCCCCTGGTATCTCAACAATGTTTACTATGCCCCTAAACTTAAAGAAATACATTATAGCTGGGAGGTGGTGGCACAAACTTTTAATCCCAGCACTCAGGAGACAGAGGCAGGTAGATCTCTGTGAGTTCAAGGCCAGTCTGGTCTATAGAGTGAGTTCCAGGACAGCCAGAGCTACACAGAGAAACCCTGTCTTAAAAGAAACATCTTATAGTTCTATTTTTAAAGTAGTTAAGACCACAGAACTGGTCTTAGGCCCCCCACTGGCCACTCCCCTTCAGTCTGTTCTGAGCCTCCCTCCCTCCCTTACATGCTCGCAGGCTTTCTAGTCCTAGACTGTAAGGTTCCTTATCTCTGTTCATTTCTGAATGATCTCACCCAGTTCTCATGCCTTAATAGGAACTTGCATGCTGAGTATCCCAAATTCTCTATCTAAGCTAGATTTCCTTTATAACTACAGAGACATATATACCCAAGAGCCAGCCCAAGTAACTGGCATCTTTAGTTGTAAACCAAATAAGCTCACAGCTTCATCCAGATCTTCTTCAAACTACTCACTTTTGTTCCACTCAGACTAAAAACTTTAATTCCTTGTTGCTCACTTGAGACCCAAATGACCAACTTCATTACTGTCACAATGATAAGCTGTGGTCATTTTTCACCTTCAGCACTTCAGCACTAGCCAAATTGGCCCTCTTCTACCCATGCCTAGTATTATATCCCCAAGTCTATTTTCAATATAGCAGTCAAAATACTTTTAAATTTAAGCCAGATGTCATTCCAGTACTGAAGGGAGAAGACACTGATGTTGTTGGCTCTGTTGGCCATTGGCATATCAGTCAGCTATGATGATATATAGGGGTCCCAGGGGAACATGGAAAATTATGTGTTAGTTCTATGTGCAAAGTATGGAACACTTAAGATTGTTCAGAGTAAACAACGATGTAAAGCATAGTCTATGTTTGCCACAGTTGCTTTGTAGTTTAATATGAAGTGTGATTCCACAATTACTTATTTTGTTTGTAATCTCTTCTCACTTTCTCTGCAATAGACCTTTTAAGCAAGATAAAAGGAGCAAATGCCCAAATAAAAATATTTTATGAAAAATTAAATGATGAATTTCAGTTAAGAAAGTTAATAGTGGACATATAATCTACTAATTTCTTCCAATTCCAAGAGAAGTTAAGCTTTAGACCCTGAATGCAACTCCAACATTTTTTAAGATTTATTTTTAATTATTTGTAAGTGTACAATGCTCTGTATGGGTATGTGCACATGAGTGTGGGTACCTACAGAGGCCAGAGTGCCTGGTTGCCTGCAGCTGGAGTTACAGGTGGTTGTAAGCCATCTAATATGGGTTCTGGGAATTGTTCTATGGAAGGATTCATATCCACTGAGCCATCTCTCCAGTCCTTTTACTCCTACCCTTAACAGTTTGGCAGGATGTAGATTGTGTTCGTATTAGCGTCAAAGTCTTAGGGCAGAACTGCACAATCTTAAAATAGTAAGGGTAACTGGTAAAGTTTCAGTTCAGTCTAATAGCTGTCACTATGAATGACTTCATTAAGGAACTTTTGTTCATCTTATGAATTCCAGTTTTCATGCTGGCTGATTTTTTCTGTACCAGATGTGCACTTTCTATATGACAGTTTGTCCTCCTGTGGCTTAATGGAAGTACTGTCTTTGTAGCTCTCTACATGTTACAGAGTTCCTTTTTAAAAATAAAGTTCTCTGTGAATACTTCTGTTTATTGCACTGGCATTTTTCCTGGTTATCTTGTCTATTTTTCTGACATTTTCCTCACATGCCTGATGACCTCTTATTAGATTCTCTCCATTACTGTGAAGATGGTCTACTTTTTGGCTAGACTGTAGGGATGGGGGTGGAGAAAGCTCAGTGAGGGCCAGGAGGTGCTAACAGCAGCACTTCTAGTGGAGAACAGGAAAGCAGCAGGCCCTCTAACTGTCAAAACAAACATGGCTTTGGAAGCCTGGCCAATTCCAATTTCTCTACAGAAAGCTGCCTGTTGTTTTACCTAGAGTTAAGCCAGTTATAGACAGTCAAGAGCAGAAACAAGTGAAGTCTGTAGGGGTAAACAGAAGGTACAATTGGGCCTGTTCAACTACCATCCACTTAGTCACTTAAGTCTATTCATTTCTGATCTCTAGACATGTTATTTCAGTGGAACATCAAAAAGGAAAGGAGGCAAAGATGTGTGCATGTCCTGAAAATATACATAGAACTAGAAAGCTGGGAATGTAATACAAGCTGAGTATCTGAAATGTTTAAGACCAGAAAAGTTTGGCTCTCTCCTGGTCTTTGAATTTCTGCATGCATGTGCTATCTTGGAAGTGGACTCAAATCTAGCCACAAAATTCATTTGTAATATACATATATATATAATACACACACACACACACACACACACACACACACACACACACACGTATATAAACATATTATATTATGAGAGAAAGCCTGAAAATGAACTTTATATACTTTAAAAATGTATTTACCCTATATGTATGTTCTTGTATACCATGTGTCGTGTGCAGGTACTCTCAGAGACCAGAAGAGAGTACTGGACCCTTGGAACTAGAGCTGGTAGGTATGATCTGGGTGCTGGAAATCCAAACCAGGTCCTCTGCAAGATCAGTAAGTGATTATAACTGCTGAGCCATCTTACCAGCTCCAAATTTTATAGAGTATTTTTGATGATTTTGTGCATGAGGAAATTTCATTACCATTTTCCACTTGTAGCATCAAGTCAGCATTCAAAAAATTTGGATCTGGGAGATATTTAATATTTCTTCATGTATTAGAAATACTCACTCTAATAATGTTTTATCATTTATATATGTTTTATCATTTATCATTTATATCACTACTATGAGAAAATATATTATGTGATTTAAAAACAACAAAGAAGCACAAAGTGTGGCACAAGCAATCTGTCAAAGGCCATGTTTATAAATAAAAGATTTTCTTAAGTTGTAAAAAAGACAAACTGAACCAAAACACCTATGTGTTATCATTTATATAATATATCCACTATGCCAGACATTTTGTCCATTAAAACAGAAATATTGAGTGCTCTTGACACATAAACTTAATAAAACCAAGTTTGACCCCTGTACTGGCTAGTTTTGTGTCAATTTGACACAAGCTGGAGTTATCACAGAGAAAGGAGCTTCAGTTGGGAAAATGCCTCCATGATATCTAGCTGTGAGGCATTTTCTCAATTAGTGATCAAGGGCCCCTTGTGGGTGGGACCACCTCTGGGCTGGCAGTCTTGGGTTCTATAAGAGAGCAGGCTGAGCAAGCCAGGGGAAGCAAGCCAGTAATGAACATCCCTCCATGGCTTCTGCATCAGCTCCTGCATCCTGACCTGCTTGAGTTCCAGACCTGACTTCCTTGGTGATGAACAGCTAGCTGTATAGAAGTGTAAGCTGAATAAACCCTTTCCTCCCCAACTTGCTTCTTGGTTATGATGTTTGTGCAGGAATAGAAACCCTGACTAAGACAACCCCAGAACCCATGATGGAAAAGAGGACCCCACAAAGTTCTTTTGACCTCCACTCTTACTGCACTCCAACCCAAATATCATGAACATATATAATAATAAAAAATTTAAACACAGAAATACAAGGTTCTTTGTTACATCTTTGAGGAGTGTCTTTCCTCCTCTATCCAAATGTGAGTAACTGCTCATTGAACAACACTACTCTATGACACAGCACATGATAGGAAAACCAAAATAACATAGTTTAACACATTTTCAATAACCCCAATGCCAAGATTTATATCTGATAGCATTTCTTACTAAAAACAAAACAAAAGAAAATGGGACTTATTAGAAAAATTAGATGATTCTAGGTTGGTGACAGGTAAGAGAGAGATTTAAAAAAAAAAAAAATCAATGGAATCATAGCCCATGGGTCAAAATAGCTGTAGAAGCTGGGTGTTTTAGCACGCAGGAGGCTAAAACAAGATTCTGAGCTTGAGGCTGGCTTGGGGCACACAGCAAGACCCTGATCAGAAAAAGTTAAGAGGACAGTAGACCAACACTGGAAAAAGATATTGATAACTTTTAAGTCTGACCAAGAGGTATATTATATACTAAGTTACATATTTATATGTTTAAATATTCCCACAATTAAAAAAAAAATACAGTGTTGTGCAGCTAAAAGACTAGTGGTCAGCCTTAAAGTTCCTCTGTCAAATTTATTTGTTAAAAATTGAGAGAATTACGTCTGAAGTTAACTAAAACACATGGAGTCAATAATAATCCAAAGTCTCAACACTACTCACAAAGGATAAAGTCAGCCCCCAAACAACCCTCCAAACAAATCAACAACAACAACAGTGAAACTAGTAACTAACTTTGAGAACCGTACTTCAGAATGGTTCAACAGACCCAGTCAATGTGGTATTCTATTTCCTAGAAGTCCAGTTAGTAATGTAGAGGAGAAACAACAGGAGATGAGCATTATGCAATCCCTCATGAAATGACAACTGCAGGCAGTTTTTGACAATATGATTGTTATGACCTGTGTTTGTTTATTATGTTCTTTTATTAATATATCAAGCAATTTATTTTTCTTACTATTCTTAGGTAATAAGTAGAAGAAAAAGATCAACACATGCCCAAATGGACTGGTTAAGCAATTGTTCTCCAATTACTATGCAGCAGGTAAGGAAGACACTAACCATGTGCCTAGAGAAAAAAAAAAAATCAATGAGCATCATCAGATGGGTATCATAGTAACACTATGATATGAGGACTGTAAAAGTTAGGGAGAATGTACCCCAAAATAAGAGAAAGAAACCTCTAATTCTTATTTATTTATTTATCCATTTATTTATTTATTTATTTATTTATTTATTTATTTATTTATTTATTTATTTATTTATTCGGGACAGGGTTTCTCTGTGTAGCCCTGGCTGTCCTGGAACTCACTTTGTAGACCAGGCTGGCCTCGAACTCAGAAATCCGCCTAACTCTGCCTCCCGAGTACTGGGATTAAAGGCGTACACCCCCCCCCCCGCCCTCTTTTAATTTTTTAATGGGGACCAGAAACCCTTCAAAGAATAATCAGTGGAAAACTGATGTCAGGGATGCTTCTAGCCAGGAGATTTGCACTTGCCACTCCCCCTGCCTGACATTCTCTTTCCCTAGTGTCTTAGTCAGGGTTTCAATTCCTGCACAAACATCATGACCAAGAAGCAAGTTGAGGAGGAAAGGGTTTATTCAGCTTACACTTCCATACAGCTGTTCATCACCAAGGAAGTCAGGACTGGAACTCAAGCAGGTCAGAAAGCAGGAGCTGATGCAGAAGCCATGGAGGGATGTTCATTACTGGCTTGCTTCCCCTGGCTTGCTCAGCCTGCTCTCTTATAGAACCCAAGATTACCAGCCCAGAGATGGTTCCACCCACAAGGGGCCTTTCTCCCTTGATCACTAATTGAGAAAATGCCTTACAGTTGGATCTCATGAAGGCATTTCCTCAACTGAAGCTCCTTTCTCTGTGATAACTCCAGCCTGTGTCAAGTTGACACAAAACTAGCCAGTACACCTAGTATCCACTTGGCCTCCTTCCTTACTTCACTTGAGCCACTGCTTAGATGCCAATTAAAAAGGCCTCAGTGACCAGTCCATGTACCCACCATTCTCTAGCTCCTTACTCAGTCTGACACACTTCCTTAGATTACTGTCCATCTTCAACCCATTACTGCATTCCCAGTGCCTAAGACCATATCTAGTCCAAAGGAGGCCTTGGTTAAACATTTGTTAAATGAATAAGCATTGTTTAAAATGCAAATTAAAAACACAGGCATTTAAACCAGCCAACTGTTTTTCTTTCCTGTATTTGGGTATCTGAAAATCATAAACCAAATAGAAATGAGTATAAGTGACATAACAGAATACACTGAGATGCATCTTGGCCAACTCTTTAAAAACAGATTTGCAATTTAATTACTGCTTGATAGACTGAAGACTTAAATTATACAGTCAATTGGTTAAATATCCAGTATGGATTTAACTTAGAAAAAAAAAGGCCTAACATTTTGGGTGTTTAAGGCCTTCTATTGCCGGGCATGGTGGTGCACACCTTTAATTCCAGCACTCAGGAGGCAGAGGCAGGCGGATTTCTGAGTTTGAGGCCAGCCTGGTCTACAAAGTGAGTTCCAGGACAGCCAGGGCTATACAGAGAAACCCTGTCTCGAAAAACCAAAAAAAGACCCTTCTAGAAGTATAAACAAGTATATTTTAGAAATGATTCACAATAGGGCAAAAGTAAGTTCAGCTAGCTCATTTAATTTTTTAGTATCAAAGTTAACATGATCTCTGACACAAGTGGCTCATAATGCTTCAAATAAGATAACATTCCTAATGCAGAGTGGTGGGACAGGTTGTAATCCTATCACTTGGAAGGCTGAAGATGACCCAGAGTGCCAGGCTAGTGTGGGTTGCACAGCAAGACTCACATGTATCTGCCTGATTTTATACATGGCAAGCCTTATGCTTTGTGATGTTACATAATCACTGAAGATGTAAATTTGATGGATCACATAACTAAGATTAAGAAGGGATCTGAACACTGGCCGTCAGACTGTGAAGCCTGTGCTCTTAATATATTATTATAGAATATCTATGAGCAGATACACAATATTTCCTTTCAGAAACTGGATGATTCCCTGATAGTCAACTAAAAGTGGATGTTAACAAGCTTTTCTTTTCCTTTCCCTCCCTCCCTCCCTCCCTCCCTCCCTTCCTTCCTTCCTTCCTGTGGAGACTGTATAACCCTGGATGGCTTGGAACTCATTATATAGACCAAGTTGGCCTCAAATTCACAGAGATGTGCCCGCCCCTGCCCAGGAGTGCTGAACTAAGGATTAAAGGCATGTACCCAGCTCTTTTTAGACAAAGCTGAATTCTGTCCCCAAATCATGTACATATAAATACAGTGTAACTGTAAGAACAACCTAAGGCAAGTCTCTGTATTGGTATCTTTGCTTGTTTCTTTTCTTGCTTAGATGCATGATAAAAGTTTTTAATATTTTTTAAAGATGATTTTAAAACAGGAATACCAGAATAGGCTTGTTTGTCTCATTTATTAAACGTAGCAAGTGTTAGAAAATACTCCTGTTTGAATTATAATCAATCCTCCATCTTTTTCCTACAGTGTTTAATAACAAATCGATCCCTATTCAACTTGCTCTGGTCTCTCTAGAATATAAATTCTATATATTACATCTTTTTATTCTTTACTTTCTTCAAATATTTTACATCTCTTTTCATTTGCATTTTGGGAAAGCTCCTCAAATTTGTATTCTATATCATGAATTCAATTTTCGAATGTGTTCTCTATTCTGGTGCAGTTTAATTTGGCTACTGCATAATTCAATGTCTACTCTACTGCTTAATGCTTTTAAAAACAGTTTCCATCCTACTGTCCTTATTTTATCTACACTCTTTTAATTTATATCTTTCTATTAGCTAGTATTTTTTTCATCTTAGCCTTACTGCCTTGTGAATTCATTTTCAATATCTATGATCTCTGCAATTTTTCTCTTTTTTATAATTGGTTATTTTATTTATTTACATTTAAAATGTTATCCCCTTCCTGGTTTCCCCTCTGCAAACCCCTTATCCCATCCCTCCCCCACTCTGCTTCTATGAGGGTGCTCCTCCACCCACCCACCCACCCACCCACCCACTCCCACCTCCCTGCCCTCCATTCCCCTATGCTGAGGCATCGAGCCTCCATAGGACCAAGGGCCTTCCTTCCCACTGATGCCAGATAATGCCATCCTCTGATCCCTATGCAGCTGGAGCCATGGGTCCCCCCTACATGTACTTTTTGGTTGGTTTAGTCCCTGGGAGCTCTGGTTGGTTGATACTGTTGTTGTTCCTATGGGGTTGCAAACCTCTTTAGCTCCTTCAGTCCTTCCCTAAACTCCTCCATTGGCATCCCTGTGCTCAGTCTGGCGGTTAGCTGCAAGCATCCACACTTATATCTGGTCAGGCTCTGGCAGAGCCTTCTCAAGGGACAGCTATACCAGGCTCCTGTCAGTAAGAGCTTCTTGGGATCAGCAACAGTGTCTGGGTTTGTGTCTGCAGATGGGATGGATCCCCAGGTGGGGCAGTCTTTGGATGGCCTTTCCTGCAGTCTTTGCTCCACTTTTTGTCCCTATATTTCCTTTAGACAGGAGCAATTCTGGGTTACTATTTTTGAGATGGGTGGGTGGCCCCATCACTCAACAGGGGACCGTTCCTAACAAATGGATATGGTCTCTGCAGGTCTCTCCCCTTTGTTCGGTATTTCGGCTAATGTCATCCCCGTTGGGTCCTAGGAATCTCTTGCTTCCCTGGCATCTGGGAATCTAGTGGCTACCCGGGTTCCCCATGCCCAACTGCTATACACCTCTGTTCAATTTCCTGACTCTCTATACTTCTCCCATCTCCTCCCACACCTGATCCTGTCCCCCTTTCTCTCTCCCTTTCTCCCTCCCTTTCTCCCTCCCTCTACCTCCCATGATTATTTTGTTCTCCATTCTAAGTAGAACTGAAGCATCTACACTTTGTTCTTCCTTCTTCTTGAGCTTCATATGGTCTGTGAGTTGTATCATGGGTATTTGGAGCGTTTTGCCTAATATCCACTTATCAGTGAGTACATATGTAAGCCTAAGAAATGATTTCCAGCAGGTGGTGATGGTGCATGCCTTTAATCTCAACACTGGGATGGGGGCAGAGGCAGGTGGATCTCTGAGTTTGAGGCCAGTCTGGTCCACAGAGCAAGTTCCAGGACAGAGAAACCCTATCTCAAAAAACAAAAATAGGTAGATAGGTAGACAGACAGACACAGGAAGGAGAGTGGGAGGAGAAATGCTTTCTAAAATTTCTGTGAAGTGAACTCTTTTTTTTTTGAGGGGGGGGTTTCGAGACAGGGTTTCTCTGTGTAGCTCTGGCTGTCCTGGAACTCACTTTGTAGACCAGGCTGGCCTCGAACTCAGAAATCCACCTGCCTCTGCCTCCGAGTGCTGGGATTAAAGGCGAGTGCCACCATGCCCGGCTGAAGTGAAATTATATGGAGCATATGCGTTTGTTGATATGGAGAAATCAAGGTAGAACAGAGCTGGAGGAAGGAACTACACAGTCTCCCAGGAGAGAAAAGGCATCAATGAACTTACCTAGCGTGAATCCTGTGAACTACAAGAGCAACTTGCCAGGTAAGATGTACCTTTCTATCTATATCACTACCATTAGGAAGGTACCAACTGCTCCCTGATTAGATTTAAGACCTATCCCATAGGATGGAATCCATGTCTGGTATGGTAAACCTGGTGAAAAATCCATGGTAGGAGAGATCAGAGGCTCTAGGGGGTAAGCTGAATACTGCTGCTCAACTAAACTGACATCGTGTCAAGTCGAAACATTTATGTTTATATCTAGAGACCACTGCTACTCTTGGCCTTAATCAGAGAAGGCTATTTTCAGTGAATGTAATGTAGAATCATGGCTGTATATGGTGCTCTAAGACTCAGGGATCATTGTGAAAGAGTGAGTAGTGTAAAGAATGGAAGAGCCAGAAGATAGGAAGAGGAGCTATGGATGTTATCTTGTAGACAAGACACAGTAGCCATTGCCACTGAGAACTCATAGCAACTGCAGATGCCTATACTGGGTCTGCACAAGAATGGGCCTAAAAGCAATGGGGCATAGATGACGGAGAAGCTCAGGGGTCTCTACCCATCGACTGCTAGCCTCATGGAGAGGGGTAATTACTCCCTTCAGTTATTAATGCATGGGCGACTCCATCAGGCTCCAAGGGATAGTTCCAATCTATGATCACAACTTGCTTTGGTTTAACTAATTGGGTTACAAATCAAAACATTATGAATCTGGCAAAGGGACTGACTGGAAGGAGGAGGTCATTTAACATGCAGGGGAGAGAGTTATCAGAATGTGCTATATACATGCATAAAACTGTCAACAAAATAAATCCATTAAAAGTCAATGTTTTTGCCTTGTATTGAGGGGTGTGTTGTTTTTTGTTTTTGGATCTGTTGCAGAATCTTGTCTCCAGTACTTCCTTTAAATCAGCAGCTGGATCTAGGTTTGATAAGAGTAGGGCTTGATTTTTGTTCAATGGGAGTAATTCATGATAGAGGTATGAAATTTATTCAGGGTATATATGATGTAGAACTATCTCTGTGATAGGAAAATTAAGCTGTATGTGCAGGTAGGTGCTTCCAGCACCACACAGCCACTAGAAAGCTCTCCATTAGCAGTTCACCTATCACCTTATGAGTCCTTCTCAATACATTAGCTGGAACACCTCAGAAAAGAAAACCTTGCCTTATTATTTGCTTAGCTTGACAATATATAGTTGTACAGGAAAGTAATTACTGAATTTTTTATTTAGCAATTGTAAAAATAATGAATTGGTTGTTTAATAACCTCTAAAATAAGCAAAGAACCTTTAAAAAGGCAACACAGAAGCTCAGAGCTTTGATGAATTTCAATTTACTGTAGTTACTGGTGTTTAATGCTCAAGTTATTCTAACTTTAGCCAATGTCACTCTTTTCAAATTGGCTCTAACTCCTTTCAAACAACCTCAATGGCTTTTGATAGCTTTTCTGCTATTTTTCATGACAAGACATCCTAGGTTCATCATGTAACTTTCTGTGCAAGACCTGAAATAGCCATTTTTTCAGGGTCTGGTTCCTTTCAATGTGAATATCAAGAGTTCAGTTGAAATTTCTTGACATTTCAGTATTTCAAGCATACGGTGCTGGGCTGGGCTGGGCTGCCGGTTCTGGTTTCATTTCAATAGCACCTAGAGGAGGGGTTAGAGGGAATCAGATACCTGTGCCCAGCAACACTGCGGTCTATGAGGACTGGGTTATACTGCTAGAAACAGACACCATATGTTCCAGCCATTGTTACTTTTTATTCACATAAAAGAAACCCAAAAGTATGCAGTCTGAAACTTTGAATGTAGCTACATGCTCATCAAGGACATAGCCACTTTTAATCTTTTTATATCAACCTACGACCCAAGAAAGCTACGGAAGCCTCCACTTTATGTCTGCATTGCAGCCTAGGAAGCAGCAGAAAGGCCCAAGGGCAAAAGAGCACATCTCTGTGTGGAATCAGTTCCCTTTAATGAGACATCTCTTCAGTTTCACATAACACTCCTGACACTTCATTAGCCAAACCTCAGTAACATGGCTACCTCAAGTTGAAAGGAAGACTGAGAAATACCTTTGTTCCAGACGCAATGTGCTAAGTTAAAAACAAAAGACCCAAAACAAAACAAAACAAAACAAAACCACAGCAGGGTTCAATGATTCAGAAGCAGAACATGGATGAGGGGAGCAAGTCAGGGGAAAGTCTTTCCGATGCACAAATTAACCACCTTCTCCTCAAATACCTCTTTTTTATATCTCAATTACAATAAGTTCATAACAACCACAGAGTGAGATATGAATTTAATTAATAATTTTAATTTTGCATAGTATATGCTTAGATTGACACATTGCTTACAAGCAAGAAGAGAGCCTTATTCCATAAGGACTGTACAGTACACTTCGAAGAACATTTTAATAAGACTATAAATTACTAAGTTTTTCTGAGATTATTATAAATCTGTTGGCATTCTCTAAATTGAAGGTGCAGGGTAATTTTACTTATATATTTTGTTGCTATCAATTCCTGCTACAATAGTCACTGTTAGCCATAAATAGTAAGCTGAAAAATGTCTCATCCAGAAACCAAGAAGGCCTGCTCTTGACAGTGTGGGTAGTTACACACCCTTCATTCAGTCTACTTTACCAGGCTGTTACTGAAGCAACTTCGTCTTCCCATCATCCCAAGTTGCTGCTAAGAATCAGCAGCGGCACTCAACATACAATAGCAATCTTGTTACCCCTGTCTATCAAGGCATGTCTGGGTTAAAAATCCTTAACAAATAAAAAAGATTGTTTTGTATTCTTTATTTTTAAAGGAAGGGAAGGTTACAGAAGAAAAATGCATTCCTCATATAAACTGTGTTGTATACATAGTAGGGTTTATACTAACATTTATTTATCTGACCTCGAAAGGTTAAGCTCTTTCCACCAGTCCACAATATCATATTATCTGGTTCCAAATCACTATGTATCTCTGCCAACTAGGTAAGAATGGAATACTAGCTCATGGCTTGTGCAGACACAAAGAACAGCACTGTGTACCAGCACTGTCTGCCCTTTAAGAGTCTTTAAGGTCTTTAGCTTAACTTTCTCCAGTAGCAGCATAAAGAGGAGTGAAGGGCTGCTTTGCATCCAGAAAAGCAACACTGCAGTGGCACTAAATTCTTTGAAGTAGTGTACAGCACTGAAGGGAACGGCTCTCTGCTTGCTTCTAAGCAATGTGTTAAACTAAGCATAAGCTATGTAAATAAATCAGTTCAGAAAGGAGTTGCAGGCCTCTGCAGGTCTGAGATTTCTCTACTCATTAGGAAAGCTAAGAAAAAGAGCCTAATGATGTGATTGCTCTGCATGGTTCCCACACATGGGACTTCACAGTATGAGCTTTCCTAGGAAATCTACAAGTGCTGATGGCAGTAAGTTCTCTCGGAACATCTTCTCTCAAGTTTGGTACCATCCTGTGAAGACAGGAATGAAACAAGGAAGGCTCATCAGAAGTTGGCTGATAGTGATCTTTATTTTTTTATTCAAATATTTATTTATTATATGTAAGTACACTGTAGTTGTCTTCAGACACCTCAGAAAAGGGTGTCAGATCTCATTACTAATGGCTATAAGCCACCATGTGGTTGCTGGAATTTTAACTCAGGACCTTTGGAAGAGCAGTCAGTGTTCTTAACTGCTGAGCCTTCTCTCTAGCCTGATAGTGATCTTTAAAATCTTGCTGCTACACCATCACAAGCTTTGTCTGTGGAGTCCTGGTTGTCCTGTATGTAACTCTTTTTGCATATGAAGGTGACCTTGAACATCAGAGATCTGCCTGTCTTTGCTTCCTGAGTACTGGGATTAAAGGTATGCATCACTTTGTTGGGTTAGCAACTTTTAAAATACTAAAGACATGATATCTCAGTCTTGTAGAAAAATCTCTATGTAGATAGTAGATGATTTAAAAAAAAATCACAGGATTTTTAAAAAATGTAATTACTGTGGGAAGCAATTCTGAGGCATTTCAGAAAGCATCTTACAAAAAAGTGGACAGAATGGGACTCATCATATAAAAAGAACCTATTCCTGTATTCACTTTTCTAATATTTTTGATAACACATCAAGCAACAGTGTCAGCTTTGAGTTACTACAACTAAACACCTGAGACAACCTCCTTGCAAAGTAAAAGTTTATTCAGTTAATTGTCTTTGAGTTTTCTGTCCAACATTAGTAGCCTCCTCTGTTAGGGCTTAGATGAGAGTGGCACATCACCACAGAACCACGCATCTGAGAGAGTGCTCACTGCACAACACAGAGACAGACTGAGGTTTCATAGGTCCTTTGGAGCGCATGCCCCAAGGACCTAAGGACCTCAAGGGTCTTCTCAAGGGTCTCCCACCTCCCAACAGTGCTACTCTGGGAACTCGGTACTAGCCTTCTGATCTGGTCAAAACCTTTGCAACTTAAAAAACTGTTTAAAATATATTATAAATTTCTCTTAATAATAAATATTCAACAGAATAGAGAGTAGGAGACAAGAGAGCTTCTTACAAAAGAGAAGAAGAAGAGACCAGCAGTTTTGAGTCCTTATCAGCTATCATGTTTTTCTGCTCTGAACTAGAGACAGGCTCTATTTTCCAGATAAGAACACAGATGTCAAGTCAAGTGCTGACTCACCCAGGTTCTGCTGCTGCTGCCAATCACTGCTTGTACTAACTCTCTCACTGGCAACCCAAAAGTGCTAGGACTAAATGAGATCACTTGTGTACCCATGAAAGTGTGGAAATGTTTCTAAACAGGAAGGGGACTGAATTGGATAAACTGCAAAGTTCTCTTTTCCTTTCATATAGGTTACTAATTTGTTCAAAATTATAATTTGACTCAGGACTAATAAATGGTACAGGTAGAAATCTAACAAATGATAATGGATAAAGCCAGATTATAGGCCTAACTACAATTTTAAGTTCTTTGTTTTTTGAGATAGGTTTCTCTCTGTAGCTCTGGCTGTCTTGGAGCTCACTGTAGATCTGGCCAGTCTAGAACTCGAGTCCACCTGCCTCTACCTCCCTAATACTGGGATCAAAGGCATGCACCACCACATCCAGCCAATTTTAAACTTTAATCCAATGTTTGCCACACTATATTTCTGCTCAACTTTATCATTTATCTTTGTTTTACTAGAACATGCAAAACTTTTTAAGAACTATTCCAGATATCATTTATTTGCTCTCCAAATTTCAAAATAGCCAACGAATTTTTTTGTCTTCAATTTCTAACAGAGCCTTCAATGAAGTAGCTCCTATTTTAGGTGATATAAGCTGAAGAAATCTATAAAGTAATCATAATCACTAAAGAGAATATCATTCAAAATTCCAAATTAAACAGGTTATATGTGAGTACCAACAGCAATTTAGGCCAGAAGTAATCCAAATGTCCAACTAATGACAGGATAAACTGGCTTATGTGTACGATGGAATATAACTTAACATATTGATTCCAATACCTACCTGTGCCTGTGATGGTTTGTATATGCTTGACCCAGGAAGTGACACTAGTAGGAGGTGTGGCCTTATTGGAGTAGGTGTGTCACTGTGGATGTGGCCTTTAAAACCCTGATCCTAGCTGCCTGGAAGCCAGTCTTCTCCTACTGGTCTTCAGATGAAGATGTAGTAGAACTCTGAGCTCTGCCTGAACCATGCCTGCTTGGATGCTGCCATACTCCTGCCTTGATGATAATGGACTGAACCTCTGAACCTGTGAGCCAGCCCCAATGAGATGTCCTTATAAGAGTTGCCTTGGTCATGGTGTCTGCTCACAGCAGTAAAACCCTAAGACACTACCCCAACATGGATGAATCTTCAAAACACAATCCAAGGCTACTCACTACATATAATCCTATTTCTGTTAGTGGCTAGAAGAGAGATCTATCAAGGAGGATAGCATAAAAAAATAATAATAATAAAAAAGGAACTTTCTGGGGTAATAAAAATATTGTAGAGCTAAAGAGTTGGCTCAGAGGATGAGCACTGACTGCTCTTCCAGAGGTCCTGAGTTCATTTCCCAGCAACCACATGGTTTTCTTGTAAATAAATCACCAACCATCAGAAAATACACGTCTGTATTACTATTAGCTGAAATTCAGAAATTCAACACATGCTCAGTAACTTTGTGATAGTCCAGTGAAATGCTTACAGAAATGATAAGTCAATGACCCAGAGGCCTAGGGCACCCAGATGCCATCTAGGCAGAGGAGGATACCCAGAGGTCTGCCTGCTGGTGGCTCAACTGAAGTGGGAGCCACTAAGATGTACAATTATGTGGTGGACAGGTGGGAAAAAAGAGAAGTAGAACAGTCTGAACATTATGAAGACCTGAGGGTGGGAAGGAACAGCCTATCGTCAACTGCCTGCCACCTGAGGCCATGGTGAAACTCCAGTCCATGCTGCTGCTGAGGGCCATGTCTGGGTCTGTGGCCATATAGCAAGAGTCTGTGTCTATGACCATGACTCATATTACTACTAAAGACCATGTGAAGGTCCCTGGTTTGGGCTGCTGCCTGGGACCATGTTGATGTCCAAGAGCTATGTAGAGCTGGCCCTACCCTTCTCACAGGCTGCAATACTTGGGAGAGTGGGCCCTGCACCTTACCTGGGAAGTACAGTAGAGCTGGCCCTGATGGTGAAATAAGAGGAGAGTCAGCTCTGAGGGTCTAAGAAGGAGAGGTGGCCCAGCCCCTTGCTAGCTACAGCACATGGGAGAGCAGCCACACCTTGACTGGGCAGCACAGTAGAGCTGGCTTTGGCAGCATGGGTGTGGGTGGGCTAACCATGAGAACAGGACAGCTGCCCCTACCCCTTGCCAGCTGTAGCATTGGGGTACTGCTAGAGAGCTCACCCCTGTGGTGTGCATGCAGGAGAGCTGGCAGGATGACCAGCTCAGTTACCATGTAGGCCTGAGATCCAGGGCTTTGAGTTAGTCTACCTCAACATCTACCTCAACTATGAACCGCTGGAAGACATGAAGAGGCTAGTTCTGTAGATCAAAGATGCAGGATCTCCATGACACAGGGCAACAACAGGATATTCGAGGAGTCCTGGTGAGGATCCAGTATTGATGGTGTAGCAGAAGCCAGAGGCCTTAAAACAGACCAATGACTCATTGCAATGAACACTTCCAAGTAAAGATATGTGGACAAAAGGGTATATCTTGTGGGACACACTGTAACACGCTACAGCTTCCATGATAAAATATTTTTTATGCTTTTTTTCTTTTGGGGGAGAGGCAAGGGTGGAGGGGGCTATAAAGGGATGTGGAGATGAGTGGAATTGGGATACATGATGTGAAACTCACAAAGAATCAATACAAAGTTTCTTAAAATACAATTACATAGCCGGGCGTGGTGGCGCATGCCTTTAATCCCAGCACTCGGGAGGCAGAGGCAGGTGGATTTCTGAGTTCGAGGCCAGCCTGGTCTACAAAGTGAGTTCCAGGACAGCCAGGGCTATACAGAGAAACCCTGTCTCGAAAAACCAAAAAAAAAAAAAAAAAACCAATTACAAATGTTTTAAATTTCCAGTTTTCTTTCTTTAAAAGTTTTAAATTTGTTTTCTGAGAACAAAGCAAACACAAACATCACATCCAAACCTATTTTAAACCAAATACTCTCTCAGGCTAGGTGTCACATATTGTTTCAAATCCAATGGTGCTTTTGTAAAACACATTGAAAATTACAGAAAGTTTATTTTTAAAAAATAAGTTATCTAGAATGAGTTCCCTCCCAATCCTTATTTTTCCCTTTCAGATTTTAGTGTCTAAAACAGGTAATTCTTTAATAGATTGAAGATGGAAATGCATTATAATTTCTACATAGATTACTATATGCTTTTATTTTTTTCTTTAGCATTGTAGAGATTGTTGAGAAGCATAGCATATATATTTATGGACTCCAATTTTAATTTCTTCTTCTAATATTTCTAAACATTCGTAATTTTAGGAATAACATTAAATTAGATCTAGTACCAAGAACATAAAAATCTATGTGCTAAGTTCCTTCTGTAAACTGGCACACTATCTTCATGAAATGTCCATAAACCATCCCCCTGTAAGTCACCCCCAGATTACTCATGCACCAACTGTTAGAATACAAATGCATTGTCAGTAGTTGTTATACTATATTGTTTAGGAAACTACCACAAGGAAATAAAGTTTATATAGTTTTTCCTGCAAACATCTTTGCGTTGATGTTGGTCAAATCCACCAATATGGAACTTGCTGAGATGGAGGGAACAACCATATTAAGTGGCTGAATTCATACTTTAGAGGGAAATGTAATGCCTATTTTAGCTGCTAGATGATTTTGTCATGTATCCCAGGCTAGCCTTGAACTTTCAATCTTTCTGCCTTAGCCTCTCAAGTAATCTACAATGCACTACCACAGTTGGCTCACTAAAGTACTTTTGTATTAGGATATTTTCACTTAAACTTCATGTGCTGTTAATTACTTAATCAGGGCATCTATTAATAACAATCATCATTCTCTCAAAGTCTTACTAGTTCTGTTTAATCTTACTAGGTAAAGCAAAATAGAGTTGGTATGAATCTCTTTTTTAGAATAGGAACAAAACACTATTATGTAAGCTTTTAGTTTTGAAAACATAGAGCACTATTCAGAAATAAATAAGCACTTGGCATGCAACCACTGACAGCATTATGTCTGTGTTTAATATACCAATTATCTCAGAAAACTAGTGTTGCTTATTTACTTATTTATTTATTTATGGTTTTAGACCTTTATTGTAGAAACACAGAGAGAAAGAGAGAAGGTAAAAGAGAGAGGCCAGCCATGGTCACGTGGAGAGAAGGGGCAAGGAGAGAGAGAAGGGGAGCTAGCGATGAGAGTAAGAAAGGTGAGAGCTTAAGAGCTTGCTTTTTATTTTTAATTTATCTATTTTGTTTGTTATTTATTTTTTATTTTTTTTTGAGACAGGATATCTCTGTGTAGACCTGACTGGCCTGGAACTCACTCTGTAGACCAGGCTGGACTCAAACTCAAGAGATTTGCCTACCTCTGCCTCCACTACATCTAGCTAGAAAACTAATACTTCTAAAGCTTTCACTTCAGGATTTTAGGCTTGGTACAGATACTTAGACAATTATATGCATATTTAAATTTAAAGTAATGAACTCAGCATAGAAGTGCCAAGGTAGCCACAGACAAAGACTACTTACTGAGTGGATATGGCTATGTTCCAAAAAACATTATTTACTAAAACAAGTGGCCAGGCTGTAGGCCACTTTGATGACTTTTGTCCCCAGGCAAATATTTCTTTTTATTACACCTCATCACACCATCCTGCTTCCTTTGCATCTGGTAGTCGTTATTTAAAGACACACTAGTATTTAAATGGTAAAGGACTCCCACTACCCACTTTCTGTTGACAGGATCTCATGTATTCCAGTGAGGCTTCCAACCTGCTAAGGAGCTGGGGATAACCTTGAATTTCTAACCCTCCTGCCTCTGTCTCCAAAATGAGATTATAGGTGTCCTCCACCACAACTGGTTTAAGTGATATGAGGGATGGAACCCTGGGCTTTGTGTATGCCAAGCAAATAAAAAATGCTTTAAGAACCCATAAAAATGTTTTTAGGTACAAATCTCTAGAGACTCAGAAATAAAAATGTTTTAATAAAATAAACATTAAAGTATGTTTGAAAACATGTCAGGGTACAATTACATTTTATTAAATAATCTTACCTTAATCAAATGAAAGAATCAAAATCTTAGTACATTTCTGGCTTCAATTCAAAAAATATTTGAATCAAAACTTCAGTTTCTTGTTAAATTCCTAGAAAAAAATGAAAAACCTTTAAGCAAGTTTCTACTTGCAGATAAAATATAGCAAATACAACACTTCAACTGTCCCACCAACTGAATGTAGCTCTAAGACCTAAATGCCTAGAATAGAATACATGGGAACCCTAAAAAGTAACGGCAATAGGCAGACCCTATAAGAGAACTAGAATACAAAGCACTATTTTAGAATGGCCATCATTTTGTTCTCATCTAGCATCATCCAGCCTGAAGTGTATATAGCCCAAATGACAAGTTTCATGTTCCAGCTGTGACCAAAGAGGTAAATCTTTTCACAAGAAAGTATAGAGAACACACACACACACACACACACACACACACACACATACCTCTCCTCCATCTTCAGCCCAGCTAACTGTGGGAGCAAACAGCAATAAAGATCATGAGTCTAAAACTCAGGGGCAAGGGAACATTGCTCTCTGGTCAGAGGAGCTACAGTTTCAAAAGGATTATCATACTGAAGATGTACCATGAAATATGATGGGATTACAGACTGACAATTTGCCCAATGCTGAAAATATTCTACAAGATGGACTTAGTACTCCTAGCCTACTGAACACCACAGCCTAGTTTATATGCACCTAGATCACAAGTAGGAAAAATCTTCTAATAAAAGCCTGTTTCAAAATGAAGTGTTAAGTATCTTTTGTAATTTACTAAACATTATACTGAAAGTGAAAACCCAGAAAACGTGCATGCTTTGCTTAATACTGTGACAAAGTTGAGAAGATCTCAGGTATAACCACCATAAATGGAGTGCTGTTTGGATGGAATGATAAATCAACATATTAACTGTACACACTGATATAAATGACGGAGGAGAAAAAAGAGCAAACACTACCTTCTACAAGTAGTACTGCCTTCATGTACTTAAACCCAGAAAAGAGTGTGAAAGGACATTTTTGGTTCTGTGTTGCTATTTTCTAAAACCCACAATTCAATCATGAGGAAAAGTGCCAGACAAACCATATGAGATACATTCTATAGAACACCTGGCTAGTACTGAGAATAATAATGTAAAGCAAAGACAGACAGGAAACTGTTACAGACTATAGGAGACATTCCACTAAAGTTATATGGAATCTTAGACTAGGAGAATACTAATGAGGAATGAGTTTGAAAACCAAAGTTACTGTCAACTTGACTACTTCTAGAATTAACTAAAGTCCAAGCAGCTGGGTATACCTGTGAGGGACTTTTTTCTAGATTGGATCATTTGAGGTTCAGAACATCCACCCTATCGCTTCTCAGCCTTTTGGCAAAGATCAAGTGCAGAAGATTCACCCTACATCTGGGCCATACTTTCTGGTGGTAGCCTAGAGAAAAGACATGGAAGAAGGAAGCTTTTGATTTTCGGCCTGCTTGCCCTCATTCGAGCTGGCAAATTCATTCCTTAACTATTATTAGAGCCTTCTTCTTTAGGATTCTAATGTGTACTGAAGGTCAGCTGAGACGTTCAGCCTTCAGCCTCCTGGACAAAACTAGTATTAGATTCTTGGACTTTCCATCAGGAAGCAACTGTTGTTGGACTATCAGGAGCACAGCTTGTAAGTCACTAATAAATCGAGTGTGAGTGTATGTGTGTGTGTTTTTTCATTCTATCAGCTCTGTTTCTATATAGAACCCTGACTAATTTAACAGATATTAAAGCAACAATGTTATTAGTTTTATGCAACTAATAAAACTTAGCTGGCATAGTGGTATACACATGTAAATCCAGTTACTTGTGAGGACGAAGCAGGAAAATCACAACTTACAAGCCAGACAGGCCTATGCAGTGAAATCCCAGCTCAAAGACAAAATAGAGTAAGCCCAAAAAGCTTTATTTTTTTATTTTTTTTAAAAGAATACTGACTTGTGGGACAGAGATAGCACTCAATTCGTAAAGTGCTTCTATGTAGACATGAGGATCAGAATTTAGATCCCTAACAGCCAAATAAAAAAAGCTGATGTGGGAGTGGAGAGATGGCTCAGTGGTTAAGAGCACCAACTGCTCTTCCAAATGTCCTGAGTTCAAATCCCAGCAACCACATGGTGGTAATGAGATCTGACGTTCTCTTCTGGTGCATCTGAAGACAGCTACAGTGTACTTAGATATAATAATAAATCTTTAAAAGAAAAAAAAGCTGATGTGATCTAAATGCTGTGGGAGGGGCATGGAGAGATAGGAATACCCTTAGGGCATTCTGGCCAGCCAGTCTATCCAAAATGGTGAGCTCTGGGGGCAGTGAGAGATTTGTCTCAAAAAGGAAGATAAAGCAATGGAGAAAGATACTCAATACAGACCACTGGCTTTCATGTGCAGGTGCTCTGGCAAATGCATAAGCACCCCTCCACACACACTGCCATCCCTCACATACACTTCTAACTTTTCTACCTAACTTCTACAATATGTAGAAAAGGGGGTGGTATCACATAGAAAACATTCTGAAAATGAAAAACAATACTTCATTTGCTTTTTTATTCTGGGGAAAAATTATCAAGGGAAAGCAAGGTATATGAATAAAAAGGGTGAGGAAAAGCAAGCTGATTAAGTGGGAAAGGGATTTCACAAGTAATTACACTGCTGTTTATCTTACCTCCACTAAGGAAGCAGAACTAGAAGCTTCCAATAAATGATTATTACATTACTCATATATGGTCACAAACATCAATGTCTACACAGTATAATAATGAAATAAAATTAAATACACTGCCCCATGTCTCAAACACTTTCTTCATATCATTTAATTTTTTGATTAGTCTTTACCCAACTTATTTTAAAAAATAATATTCAGTCAACTACTTCTATTTAAGGCAAACTCAGTTCTCTCCTGTGCTGCTAACATCAGCAACAATCTCACAGAGCCATTCTTTTCTCATCTGCATTTGCACTAACTTCAAATGGAAGACAAGAGTCTGTAAGGAATAGCTCTCACCCAAGGCCTTCAGTTCTAAGATTACATTCAATTAGAAATGAAATGGTATGGTTCAATAACGTAGGTTTGCTTCATAAATACATGGTGAGGAAAATGATTTACATCGGTTACTGAACTCTTTTTAACCAAAGTTCTCTGTATGTGGTATTTGTAAAAATTCAACAAGGTCAGTTTAGCGTCATCATTCATTCATACAGTTCCTACTAGAAAGCCATGTGCATAGTATTGTTTCACATAATCTCACTATTTAATTTACTTGTTAAAAGGCTGTTTTATAACCAAATCCTAGCTGTCCATTCCTCTGTGGCACTGGATTCGTTTAAGCAGCTCCTATATTTTAATGTTCAGAATCACAGAGATTTCACTCCATTTTCCAAAGAATCAAGAAAACTTCAATCGGTATTTCTTTCTTCCCTGTTTTTTGTTGTGTAGGACCTATGACACCAACCTTCTGTGTTTAGTGTGTACAGTAATGCCATTATATAACAGCCATTTGAATATTTTAATTTAGTCAAACATTTAATAAGAGAAATAAAACAAGACAAAATCCTATGATCATGGAAATTAGTGAGTAAATGGCCTTTAGAAGATGTAAGAGGCAATGGGAAAGAAAGTCAACACACAGCTGCTTAGAGTGGGCTATGACCTCATCTGTGGTTGCATAACTCAAGCGGAGGTCACAAAAACTTTGGCAACAATAAAAGGTTCTGCATGTGCAATAACCAAGGCTTGATTCAAAACCCAACAAGCAATGAGCCCAGAGTGTTTCCAGCAGTGTTCTCAGACTCCACTGCAGCCATGGTTCTGAAAACAACTCACATTGTACACATGCCTTCATGTCATGAAATGCCAATACACACTGTCTCAAAACCTAAGCTCAGATTCTAAACCATTATACTATGAATTGCAACACTTTAAAAAAATCTGCTTGTACAGAAACACAACAGTTTAATCATGGAACTCAAAGAATTTTAATATTTTCCTATCATTTATCAGCATGGAAGCATCAAATTAGTATATCTTTGTGTTACACTGGGCTACCATATTTTATTTAAACAATTTAAACAATTGTTGTTTGAACTTATTATCTAGAGTTTCTTTTAAAAATGTTAAATAAGCCGGTCGTGGTGGCGCACGCCTTTAATCCCAGTACTCCGGAGGCAGAGGCAGGTGGATTTCTTAGTTCGAGGCCAGCCTGGTCTACAAAGTGAGTTCCAGGACAGCCAGGGCTATACAGAGAAACCCTTTCTCGAGAAAAAAAAAAATGTTAAATATATTTTGAAATGGGAATATACAAAATTTCCAAAACTTCTGAACTGACCCTAAACCTACTTCTGTCATTTTGTACCAGGTATTTATATGAAATGATGTTCTCCCACTATTGATAATTATATCATCAAAAAACTTATCAACTCTGAATGAAGGTAAAATGCTCTCTGCCCTGGAGTATCAGATATTTATACAAGATTATACAATGGTTCTTATAGGAAAAAGATACACATCTCATTAGTATGCAACTTTGCTTTCCTCTTTAATGAATGGCAAAAGTATATGTAAACCAAGGAATTGTTTTAAAATAAATATATGGTTATCATTAAATGTTTGAATTGTACACATTTTAAATGTGTCTCATGAAATGTTTTGCCAAAAAGGGGTTATAAGTGAAAAAAAAAGTTTAAGCAGCTCTAATAGACAGTAAGGTTACCAGATAACTGCTTTGTACCATAAGAATCTTTAAAATAATCTAAATTGGAGAGACTAAATGGTAGCATCCAAAAACAATAGACCTCTGTCATTATCATTGTTATCACAAGATTCTACTTTTCTTTTAAGTTCCATGTAATTAGAATTTTTACACATGAATTAAAGCCAATAGGACACTATAGTTTCACTGAGGTACTAAAAAGAAGTTCCTATTTCACAAGCACATTTTAAAGAATATATAGCACATTAAACCACTTGTCTCTATCAAAATGAAGACAGCAATTGCCTTCCTTCACCCAAGTTAATACCTTAACATTAACACGGCAGAGGTTGATCTGCATGAAAGTAAATCTAATGAATTTTCCATTCACTATTACTGAAGTCCTTCTTTCAGAAATGAAGCTCTGTATCTACTTATGAGAAACACAAGTATCAGACTGTTGAGAATTTATTCACAGGCATAGAAAGACACCTCAGGCAGTAAAGCACTTGCTTCAACTTGAGTTCAGTTCCCAGTACCCATGTAAAAGAAAAAGAATCCTCCTGGCATATGCTTGTAATTTCTGTCTTAGGGAGACAGGTGGATCTCTTAGGCTCAGTGACTAGCTAGCCTTGTGTACTTGGTGAGTTTCAGGCTAGTTGGTGAGAGACTGTCTCAAAAAACAAAGTGGATGGTTCCTAGATATTAATACAAGAGGTTGACCTCTGGGCTTCCACATACATATGCACATGTAACTATGTGGTGTGTGTGTGTGTGTGTGTGTGTGTGTATAGCAAAAAGAAATATTAACTTTTAATAATGTTAAATTGCAGAAGAATCAAGGAGGAGTTTAAATAAAGAGTTTAATATGTACCAAAATTAAGAAGGAACCTTATGCCTTAAAGGGTCCATGTTATATTTATACATTTATGTATTATAGAGCAAACTTGCTTTATTTTTATTTATATTATATACTTGCTAATAGCTCTAAAAGTTCTGTGATGACAACATAGGGAATTACTGTCTGGGCAGATTATCTATAAATCTCATATATCTATCCTTACTCCAATCCATTGCTAAAATTTCCCACTACTGCTTTGGAATCACTGAGAAAACTCAGAATAACTGTCCTTAAAAGTCTTGGAACGAGCCGGGCGTGGTGGTGCACGCCTTTAATCCCCGCAGAGGCAGAGGCAGGCGGATTTCTGAGTTTAAGGCCAGCCTGGTCTACAGAGTGAGTTCCAGGACAGCCAGGGCTACACAGAGAAACCCTGTCTCGAAAAACCAAAAAAAAAAAAAAAAAAAAAAAAAGTCTTGGAACAACTAATGAGAATCCTATAATTTCCTCATTTAAGAGGTAAATAAATGGTAGCTCACTGAGATTAGTGGTGCACTAACATGTGATGAAGACAGAAGCAAACAGACAGTATATCCCATTATTTTAAAAGCCAGACCATTTACAGAAAAGCTATACCGAGAAACTACCACTGCTGCCACTGCTTCTTCTTCCTCCTCTTCTTCCCCTTTCCTCCTCTTTTTTTTTTTTTTTTTTATTTTTTAAGATATGATTTTACTTTGTAGTCTTTGGCTGGCTTGGTATTTGATATGTAGACCAGGTTGACTGCAGACTCACAGTACAGTGCTGGGATTAAAGGCCTATACTATATCATCCATTCTAAGAAGATAATCTGTTTCTGGGTTGGCGATTCGTCACTGTTGAATACTGCTTTCCAAGTCACTGCTGATTTTTTTTTTTAAACTGCGTAACTCCTTGCTAGTTGTTGAATGGGAGAGAGGGGACTTTGCTAATTTATACAGTAACAATTATTTGTAGAATTACTGTGGGGGTGGGGGGTATGCTCACATGTGAGTTAACTCTATATGTAGATCAGGCTAACCTTAATCAGAAACCTGCCTATCTCTACCTACCAAGTTCTGGTATTGAAGGTGTATGGCACCACCACATAGACTGCTCTGCTATTCTTAACTCTTTTATATCACACTCCCACATCTATCCTTTAGGAAGGAAAAAAAAGCTAAACCAAAACTAACTTCATGTATAAGAGAACAAAATGCTGGGGGCTAACTGGAACTACAGAACTCTGGAGGATGAGGCAACCTAGACCACAGTGAGATCCACTGCCAAAGGAAAGAGAGTAAGGGAAGGAAGGAGTGGGAAGAGGTGTGTGGAGAGCTGAGAGAAGGGAAAGTATGCCACAAACCAATCCGAAGTTAGCATTTTATCTTGTCTATAGCATGAAGAGAATAGGAGAGCACCAGACAGGTTATACCAAACTGCAAACATTTTGTTCCTTGCCACAAAACCAAGAAATGTATTTATTAAAGAATCTTGTTACAGATTAGAACTGATTTACGTTCAAAGCTAGGGCTTTTATTTCTAAGTCTGGAACTACCTCTTTGCCGCTTTGTATTTACACGCTTGCTTTAAAATATTAACAACAACAACCTCACAAACAGTCTGTTTAACAGTAATTAGAATTTATCTAGTTAACACAACAGCAAAGCCTGCCACAACACAGATGGCAGAAGACTTTCTCCTTTCCTCATCAGTGTCAAAGAACTTATATTTCATGATTAAGAAGTCTGCACATGGTATTTACAAACTAGTGACAGAATTACTTTATTGGGAAAGTGTACCCAGCAAAATTCTTGATTACTTCTTAATACAAAGATTTATTTCTTACTACCCTGGCCAAACCTAGCCAAATTCAAGATTAACAAATCAGAATGGATAGAGTCTGCACTGTTGATTTGACTCAGGTCTTTAAAGTACACCAATTCCCTGAAAAGCACAAGTCCCCAAATTCTGCTGCAAGTGGAACTGTCTCAGCAGCATTCAGAAATCTCAGTGTGCAAATTACACTCTAAACTCAGGTCTGGGTATGAAACTGGGATGGTTCTTAAAATTCTAAGCAGTTACATAAGGCTCATTCCTAGCAATTTATAATATCAGGAGGCTTGGCATCGGCACTGGCTCTGTCATGAGCAAGCCTGGGCACATCTCTATGTGACTATTTCCTCATCTGGAAAGTTATTTGTAATATTTAACATGATGTGAGACTTGGATGATGTTTTTTAGTTCTCCTACAAAGATTGAACTGACTTCAATATATAAACTATGCCAAGGGGGTGGGCAACAGTAACAAGAAACAGTTGGAATCTATGGTCTGTTAAAAGCTTAGTTTTATAAGGAAAGATTATTTTACAGTATATATCAAGTTCAGCTATACTTCAACTGCATAGATATTTATAGAACTACTTCCTTCCAAGTCATAAAATATTATCTATGTTGGAAATGTATGAAAACTTGAATTATCTTAAAATATAGCAATCTTTCAAATTTCTATAAAAATATCTGCATATTTTCTGATTTTAATAGCTTTCCTACTTTTGTTGAGCTCTTCCAGATAAAATTTTAGTTTCTTTTCTTGGTAGTAGTGGTCTGATTGCTTTTACTTGCTGTGTATCTCAGGCTGGCCTCCAACTTGGCCCCTCCTGACTCAGCTTCCACAATGTTAGGCACACGTCACTGGATATAGCATGACTTTTACACTGCTAACTCATTTCATAAAAGGAGTCGCTAGAAAAAAACAAGACCATGGCTACAAAGCATGTTAGCTAATAGTCCTAAACCAAATTCTTACTTTCAACCAGGTCTCTCACAAATGAATGTTACCAGTTATGAATATGCTAAAAAAAAAAAAGGCTAACTCATGCAACCAGATGAGCATCTTACAGTACCAGTATCTGAAGACTGAGTGGCAAACTTCAAAGATGTACTTTATGATCTACCCGGTATTTACACATTTATGTAATCTCTTCTTCCTCTAGGAGTAGGATGGGCCTAATAATTACTGACAACAACAAAAAAAAATCAAATATGGCAGAAATGATAGGATGCCACTATGTGACAAAGAACATCAGTTATTAAAGACGTTCCTGCTACCAAGTTCTATGCCAAGATTCTTTCTTGTTTTCTTGCTTGCTCTGACAAAGTCAGCTCCCAAGTTGTGAAATGTTTTATAGGTACACATGGTAAAGAACAAAGGTCTCTGGCCACAGGCAGAAATGAATCCTGCCAACCACCATCTAAACAAGCAAGGAAGTAGATCCTTCTACATTGGCCATTCCCACCCCAACCCCTTTTTTTTTAACTTTGCTGGAAATCAACCCAGGGTCCTGCTCATACTAGGTAGGCGCTGTATCATCTAGCTACTTCCTCAGCCGTTCCCATTTTCTCTTGAAACCACACTAACCAGACTTTCCCCAAACTTGACCAACGTTTTCCATGTTACTAATTAAAATATCCTGGAGTTCAGTTCTTGGACTTCTCCTCTTTCACCTATGCTTACTCCCCAAGTGGTCTCCTCCAGACTTTAGACACAACATCTACAAACTGACATATCCCAAATTATTTATAATTTGGTCTTCTTACCACAACTGTTCTCTAATATATACAAGTACCTACTGAGCATATTTTACTTGCACATCTAATATGCACTGAAGTCCAAAATTAAAGCCTTGATCAACTTCAGCATAGTCCCACTACACACAGCCTCCTCTCCCACCTGCCTTCTTCCTTTTAGTAAATGGTAGCACCAAGTCTCCAGTTGCACAAGCCAAAACACAGTTAGCTCTGTTTCCTGCATCTCCCCTCCATCCCACCTCTTATCCTTTATTTGTTTGTTTTATTTAAAAATAAAACCAAACCTCTTAAAACTGTTTTCCACTTCTATGAGGCTCACATGGATTCTTGCAATAGTCTCCTAAACTTTCTGCCTTGAACTCTCAAGTCTCTCTCACCATTAAGAATAATAAGGCCATACAGTTCCTCTGTTCAAAACTCTCCAACTTCACTTCTCTGACCTCCACAGCGCTGCTCTAGCCTGATTCTAATTCAGTATACTGTCCTTTTCCATCCTCAGACCATCCAGGCATACTTGCTACAGATGTTATTGCTATATCTGGCAATCCCAGTGTTCCTCCCTCAGTCACTCATGTAGATTATTCCTTTGAGGCTTCACTAGATGGCCACTTTCTCAAGTCTGCCTACCTTCAACCTCCATGTCTCTCAGCCCTTTCCACATTCCCTTTCTCACCCTTTTCTCTGTAGTATTTATTGCTGATACACTGTATTTTATCTTTTATTTTGTAACACCATCTTCTTGAATGTAAGCACCATAGGAGACATGCATTTAAGAATAACTATAGCAACCAATGGGATTCTTTCACTGATCTATGCCAATACAGCAGAATATTATGAATAACTCTGAAGGTACCAAAATATTACATTCATACTTCAATCATTGCTTTACATTCTGACAAGTTTAACTCCCTAATTATACTCATACTAGCATTATATTAAGTTAGTTTGCATTCTTCTGAATACATACATACATACTAATTAGAAGAAGAATCAGTTTAGAATCACACAATAAGCAACTGGATTGTTTTAATTTTTCAGGGCCAGAAAGATAGTTTGGTAGTAAGAAGGCATGAGAACCTGGATTTGAATCCTTAACATTTATACAAAAATCCAAGTACAGCTTTGTATGCCCCTAACACCAGCATTGGAGAACAGAAGGACAGATCCCAAAAGCTCTCTGATCAGCCCCCTACCCTAAACTGTGAGCCTCTGGTTTGGAAACAGATTGAGAGCCATTCAGGATTCAGGAAGACACCCCATGTGCTGCTCTGACCTTAGCATGTAATAGGAATATGTACCCACACATACATACATATTACATGCATATAGAAACAACAATAATTTTCTATTGATAATCCAACGTGGAAACTTCACTGTAACCTCCCCCAGGTTGATGCAGACTTTGCGGCCACTGAAATGAGATCACCTGTGGTGTAGCCTTCTTAGGAGGCTCCTTTTGTTATGTCAACTGCCCCTGTACTTAGCCAAAATCCTACCACCTGCTGAGATACCCTTGAGACATTCCAGAGATATATCCTGCACATTGCACATCATCTTCAGGCTGGACCCAGGTGCCCAGAATGGACTGGCGGGGGTGGGGGTGGGGGTGGGGATATGAGCCTACCCTCTATATAAGCACAAACTCCCAATAAACTTTGGGGCCCTGAACAGAGTACGTTTGTCTTGGCCTCCATATGCCTCTCGACCATTCATTCCCCATACAGCTCTGGCCTCCCCCTCAGGAACCCAGTAAGCGTAGGCCAGGGACGGCATACAATTCACATGCAGTGCCACAAATTTCAACAGTTAAAAGATTAATATCTTTTAAGATATTAATTAAGATATTTAAGACTAGGAATTAAAAAGATAAACACTTTCAAATAATTCTTTAAAAAATGTTAAAAATTATTTAATTATTTCATATTGGGTTACATCTTCTGCTAAAACACCAATATTTACATCCATTTTCCAACCTAGATATTATTTTCGTTTTTTTAAAAACTATCATCGATAAAAGGAATACAGTATTTAGAAGCTAAATCCACAGTTAAAAACAAGACTTCGTTAAGCTGAGCTAATTTTATAAACGGTTTTTACACTTGTGTTGTATAATTACACATTTCCAAAAATACTTTCATACCTCCGTTGTGCTCTTTATACTAACATGTAGGGCAGACAGTATCTATCTCCCCATACCTTCCAAAATACACATGATATTTTTCAGATGAAAAAATATATCTTAGGTTTAGCTAGTTTGCTCAAGGTAACAAAGTTATACACAGTCAAGCTGAACTATAATTAACTAGATTTGTTTGTTTGTTTGTTTTAAGCCTACTGTTTTCTAAGACAACATATTACATTACTCAGTGACTAAGGGTACCATACCATTGCACAGGCCCATAAAGACTTACTTGATCATCTTAGCAGCTTCCTGAGTGGAGTGGAAATTTTCATATTCCTATTATAAAAAATACTTTGTAGATAGTGTAAGTATATTAATGTCCTTATTTTAAAAAATTAAAAAGTTCAGGAAGTCAGTATTAAAAAACTGAGTATCCAAAGCAGTATAAATACAAGACTACTTTTGGACTATCAAACAGAGACCTACTGCCAGAACAAGTGCTTGAGGAAGGTATTTGACAGAAGCCATTCAGGCTCAAATCATTTTATTACTGTTAGAGTCTCTATCTCCACCTGATTATATTAGCAATCCTGGTTGAAATTAAGAATAATAAATTATTTTACCCTTCTCCCCAAAGACTTCAGCTCAAGTTCAGAAAAACAAATGGTTCCAGAACTCACTTCATCTGGACTTTCTGTTCCCTTTAATATTCTGAGGGAAAGATTCTTTGAGCCCTCCAATTTCATGAACATCCCATGGCAAACCTAAAGCAGGAAAAGAGCCAAACAAGGCTATTCAGAGAAACCCTGTCTCAAAAAACAAAAAAACAAAAAAACAAAAAACAAAAAAAAACAAAAAAAAAACCCCAACCAAAACAAAACAACATCATGTAAGATTGAAAGCATGATTCCTCAAATCATTAGACCCTGGTGCACCTTACCTCATGCTAAAACCCCTCTTAGTAGAAACCGAGATTTCTAAATCCTTGTCAGTCTCCAACTAATCTTAGCCCAGAAGCCATTAACTCGGGGTACTCGAACTACCATATGGCTGCAAATCTACTGGACAATGCACCCACATGAAATTCCTTGAATACAGCACATGTGTCAAAAGCTATTCAGTTCTAGAACCAGGCAAGACTAAACTAAAAATAGATAAGGGTTCTTAATACATGGCTTTGACTTTGTTGCAAAGCACATGCTTCTACATATACTCTTTTCTTTCTTCCATTTCTCTGCCAATACTAAGAGACTGAGATACAATACCAGATTTTATTATAGCTCCTTCAAGAAACCATGGTTCAGCAAAGGCATAGTGGAATATGCCTGTAATCTCAGTACTTGGGAAGATGACAGAAAAGGACTGCATGGTCAAGATAAACTTGGGATATATAATGAACGTCAGAAAATCCTGTGCTACACAGGGAGACTCTGTAGAAAGGAGAGAAAGTGGGAGAGAGAAAATAAAAGTAAACCTGAAAACATGGAATAAAACTGTTCCAAGGGGTGAGGGACAACAACAACAACAAAAATCTGAAAGAAACAGAGTGTGACAGTTCTCCACAAATGAACAGACTCAATGACCCATTGGGGCAGTATTAACAATTTAACATATGTACAATAGACACTTAAAAACAAAAATGGGGCAATATTAGAAAAAAATGGTAGAGAAAAACCTCTATTTTTGAGATTACACACTGTTCTAAATTCAAGGAAGGCCTCAGAGAGTAAACAAGGATACACATTCACACAAAAGGCCCATCACAAACTGCTAAAAAGGATGGCCAAATTATTAGTGCATTCCAGGGCTAAAAGGTGCATTATGAATAGTAAAAACCAAGAGAATTATCACAGACTTCTTCTCGGAGAAAGGGAAAAAAGTAAGATTACTCCATGAAAGAATTTTATATTCATTTAATTTCTAAATCTCAATATTTTCTTTCACAAAATGAGAATACGAAAACCTCTTATCAGGTTGAATGGAAAATTAAATTATATAAATGTTAAATCCTTTGTACGCTTGTAAATGGTTGCCAAGCCAACACATGCTAGCCCCTCTCTTTCTCCAATCCCTACATGGTTAATATAGAAACATCTATGTAAAAGGAAAGCATGCACTGAAGCATGTCTTTTTGGAATTTTGGAATCTATTTTGCCAGGTAACACTGAATAGTACAAACAAAAGGTCAATACTGTCAATTCAAGAAGCTTATGTGTCTTGGTCTGTAATAGCAGTTAAGATACTAAAGCTGTATTAATATTCTACAATTAAGATATTCAGAATCAGGGCTGGTGAGATGGCTCAGCGGGTTAGAGCACCCAACTGCTCTTCCGAAGGTGATGAGTTCAAATCCCAGCAACCACATGGTGGCTTACAACCACCCGTAACAAGATCTGACACCCTCCTCTGGTGCGTCTGAAGTCAGCTACAGCATACTTATGAAGAATAATAAGAAATGAATCCTTGGACCAGAGAGACCAACCGGAGAGAGCGAGGCTGTGAGCGAGGCTGTCCGGAGTGAGTGGAGCCGAACAGGACGGCTGGAGCAAGCGGGGATGGCCGGAGCTAGCGGGCCGGAGCGAGTGGAGCCAAACGGGGATGGCCGGAAAGAGCGGGGCCAACCGGAGCAAGCGGAGCTGAGCTGACTGGAGCGGAGAGAGCAGGGCAGGCTGGAACAAGTGGGGGGGGGGGGGGCGTGGCCGGGAGTGAGTGGGGCTGGCCGGAGCGAGTGGAGCCGGTGGGAGCGAGCGGAGCAAGCGGGGTTGACCGGAACAAGGGGAAAAAAAGATATTCAGAATCAACATAAACATTAACCTAAGACATGAATAAATTAATTTTTAAAGTCAATTTTCTTCATGTTATTTTGTCTCCATCCATCTTCAAACACAAAGTTTTACATTTCAGAGTTTCAGAAGCAAAATGTTGTCTTTTTAGTATAACAACAAACTTGCTGTTATTCAGTGTGAGACCTCAAAATAAAACAAAGCTCTGAGAAAGAAAAAGAACACAGCACATAATAAACAGCAGTCAATTGCTGAGATAAAGGTAGCCATCCAGGACATAAACCGCATAAAGCAATGCAGCTCACAATCTATTCCACTGTTGACTTTTAAAAAAAGTTTTATAAATTTTATTATTTTTTTCCTTAATTTATTTATTTATTCATTTTACATCCCAATTGCAGCCCCCTCCCAGTTCCACCTTCATACCAGCCTCCCCAACTTCCCTCTTTCCTCTGAGAAGGGAAGACCCCGCCCCCAATGGGTACCAACCCACCCTGACACACTAAGATGCAGCAGGACTAAGCATATCATCTCCCACTGAGACCAGACAAGACAGCCCAGCTAGGGGAAAGTGATCCAAAGGAAAGGCGACAGAGTCAGAGTCAGCCACTGCTTCACTTGTTAGAGGATCCATATGGAGACAATGTTGCACATCTGCTACATATGTGTAGAGTTTCTAGGTCCAGCCCCTGCATGCTCTTTGGTTGGTGGTTCAGTTTCTGCAAGGCCCCATGGGCACAGGTTATTTGACTCTGTATATCTTCTTATGGTGTCCTTGACCCCTCCAGCTCCCTCAAGCCTTCCTCCAACTCTTCCATAAGACTCCCAGAACTCTTCTGCCTAATGTTTGTCTGTGGGTCTCTGCATCTATTCCCATCAGCTGCTGGATGAAGCCTCTCAGAGGACATTATTCTAGGTTTCTGTCTACAAGCATAACAGAGTATCATTAATAGTGTCAAGGGCTGGCTCTCTACCATGGGGTGGGTCTCATTGGTTGCCTATCCCCTCAACTCTGCTCCATCTTTATCCCTGCACATCTTATATGCAGGACAATTTGGGGGTAGAAAGTTTTGTGGGTGTGTTGGTGTCCCCTTTCCTCCATTGGAAGAGAATTAAAAAAAAATTTTAAAACATCAAAGGAATGAAAACACATACACACACACACACACACACACACACACACACACACACACACACACAGACACAGAGTTTGCTTTTTTCTTTTGAGACAGGGTCCTGGCTGTCCTGGAACTCATTCTGTAGTTGAATTCAGATATCCGCTGGCCTCTGCCTCTCAAGTGCTGGGATTAAAGGCATGAACCACCATGTTTGGTTGAGGCAATATTTTAAAGTAAAAATTATAAGCAATATCTAGTATATACACTAATTAAAATCAAGTATTCAAGCAGCTGATCTATGATACAACTGTCTTTATTAATTTCAAAAAAGCAGTTCACATCCCATTTTTATTTCCTCTTTAGTATTATATTTAGTGTATCTTAGACATTCAGCAACTAAGAATAATTATTTCTTAGAAACAATATCTCTCAGGTCATTAAGGTTTCTTTCTTGTAACATTCATTCTTTTGTTAGTGTAAAAAACAATTTTAACTACACACTACTCTATATTTAAATTTTTTTTCACATCAGTTTATTTAATTCAATAAAAACACTTGGCAAGATTTAGCATTCTCCAGCTCATGAAGCATGGGGAGAGGAACAGGTATGGTTTGCCTATGATCTCATGTTACTAGAAGGCAAGAGCTAGAATTAGAACCTCAATAATAACACAGCTTACTTTTTTTTTTTTTTTTTTTTTTTTGGCTCAGTGCTGGCAACTTTTAACAGAGATAGAAATCAAATCACTATAGCTTCCATTGAAATGGTAACTAAGTCAACTATCTGGTGGTGAAAGGTTAAGGATGTTGGTTACAAGAAGCTCTTGTTCAAATTTGCTATCTATCTCATACCCTCTCACTGTGTCAGCATTCTCTGTTCAGAAAGGAATGCTTGGTAGGAGCTGTATTGTTTTACATGATAGAAACCCATGACCATGGCAACTAAAGCAACAAAACCGAAGCAAACATATTTTGGCTCATCATAGAAACATTAAAAAGCTTCAAGAAACTAGGTACACAACCATGGCAGAAACTGTAATAGATATTATGATTGTTACCGTGAATATTTACTCTACAACTGAGTGACAGCAACTTGGAGAACTGACTTTGCTCAATAATAGGCCTATATCATTGCCATAAATTGATTTTCAGATGAAAGAGAATCAGATGAGTAGGATACAAGATTTTCTGGTGGTTTCTGATTATGTCTGTCCTTTCTGGTAGGAGGAAATCAGCCTGTTTCATCTTTTAGAACAGTAGTTCTCAGCCTGTAGGTTGTGACCCCTCTAGGGTTGCATATGAGATATTTACATTAAAATTCATAACAGTAGCAAAACTACAGTTATGAAGTAGCAATGAAATAATTCTATGGCTGGGAGTCACCTCTACTATATTAAAGGGCTGCAGCATTCAGAAGGTTGAGAACCATTGCTTTAGAACATAAGGTTCTTTTCTATGCAAAGTGGACCAGACCAACAGAAAGAATTGGAATTTTCTGAGTCTGCTATGCATTCACTGACTAACTTGGAAGCCTACTGTGATCGTTTGTATATTCTTGAACCAGGGAGTGGCACCATTTGGAGGTGTAGTTGTACCTGGTTGTAGTAGGTGTGTCACTGTGGGTGTGGGCTTAACACTCTCACCCTAGGTGCCTGGAAGTCAGTCTTCCACTAGCAGCCTTTGGATGAAGACAAAGAACTCTCAGCTCTGCCTGCACCATGCCTGCCTGGATACTGCCATGCTCCTGCCTTGATGATAATGGACTGAACCTCTGAACCTGTAAGCCAGCCCCAATTAAATGTTGTTTTTATAAGACTTGCCTTGGTCATGGTGTCTGTTCACAGCAGTAAAACCCTAACTAAGACACCTACTTTGCCTCTACTTCCAGCTGTGCAAAACTGGTTGGTCTCCTTATTGTGTAAGGCTACCTGAATTGGGTTCTTTTTACATTTAATGTTCATACAGTCATAATTGGAACAAATATTAGCTGATATATATAAAGGGCATCTGTGAAGCAAAATGTTCTCTCAAATGTAAAAAAAAATTAAAGATACTATTAATAAAGGCAGGGATTAAAATTATAGAACAAACTTTAGAAAAGAAATGGAACAGTTCTCTGCTTATTTTTTACAGCTGTTATTGTTCTCTGATTTAGATATTCTGACAGACTTGGAAGGAGACAAGCTTGTGAGGGAGACCTGTCATGATTCTATGCTGAATGCCCAAAGTTACAAACTGAATGGAGGAAATAACTGGATAGCTACAACAACAATCCTTATTAATGTTCACAATTAGACCTGGGAAGATTAAATTATAGTCTGCTAACCTTGGGAATGGCATTGTTTTGTTTTGACATAGAAGTCTCACTATGTAGCTCTGGCTGTCCAGGAATTCACTGTGTAAACCAGGCTGGCCTCAAACTCACAAAGATCTGCTTCCTGAGTGCTGGAACTAAAGGAATGTGCTACTATTACACCAGCTGGCATTCATTTTTTTTAAAGATAAAATTCTAGATGGTCAAATGCTTCTAAGTTTTATATGATTCTAAAAGAGAGAAGACCTGCAAAGACATAAAACATAAAGGAAAAAGCCTTCATTCCAAATAGCATTACTTCTGCTATCACCATCAACTCTTCCTACTGTCTATGCCTCCATCCATATATGACATTTGTTTGTTACATGGTTCTCTCTTATTATTGCTCCTTTGTGTGCTATGTTTACTCTCCTGGCTCCTCTTAGCACAGAGGTAGGACAAGTATCCATTGTCCATTCCACACATTTCTGTCCCCATCCTCCCTGAAAACATTCAGCTTTGAGTCAACTGCCACCAGACTATTGTTGTTCCAATTACCTCTCAAATGCTCCACTTACTTCTTCAAGTCACTGCCACATCATCAGAGCTGTTCTTAGTGGAATTCTAACTCCATATTGCCAAAAATGATGATAATTACTAGTCCTCCTCTTTAACTGTCAACAGCATTAGACAAGGTTTCATCCTCCCTCTTTGGAATACTTTCTTCTCTATTATGGTTTCCAGGACACTGTCCTGCTAGTTTTTTCTCTTCAATCAGCTCCTAAGTTTACTTTTCTGGCTCCTTACTACCTAACTTTTAAACTCTGTAGTGCCTCAAATCTCAGTCTTGGGACCTCAGCTTTCTACCTTTTTTCTGTGAAGCCATCTCATCTTTCAATTTCCAAACTTAAATTTCTACTCCATCTCTTTTGTTTCAAGATACAGGCATCTGCAATTTGGTTTTGGTTTGTTTGTTTTTTCAGTTAGATACCTAATAGGTATTCTGAAATTACTTTGTCCAAAACTTTTCTCCTCCAAAATATTTTCCTTCAGTTTTACCCACCACAGCAAACTCTATCCTTCAGGCAATCAAATCAAGAATTCCATATTATACTTAACTTCTTGCTGTCCCTCATTCTTTGGAGCCTTCTTTCTGACTCTGTTAACAAATTCTGTTGACCAAATCAACTTATCACTGTTCTTCCAGAGGACCTAGGTATGATTCCCAGCATTTACATGGCAGCTCACAACCATCTGCAACTCCAATTTTAGGAGATCCAGTGCCCTTTTCTGGCCACTATAGGCATCAGACATGCACATGGTGAACAGACATACCTTTAGGCAAAACACCTATACACTTAAAATAATAATAATACAATTAAAAAGAAGAGTATATGCTTTTTAAGGCTTGAGGTTAGGATGACAAATATAACTATTACAGGATGACCCAGAGATTTTTTGTGGTGAGAAGACAGTTGTGTATGTTGACTATGTTAGCAATTGTAAAACTGATGTGATAAAATTTGATTTTGGAGGTGTACAACATATAAACACACGGTGAATATATGTAAACACCGATGTAATTTGAGAAAAGTATGCACAATGCATCATGTGTCATAGTTTTCGTATTGTACTAGAATGATATAAAATGTTACTACCAGAAGGATAAGTAGGACTTGTCTGTATCAAGGTATCAACTTTCTAAAAATCTGTAAATGCTTCAAAAAATGGCAAGTTTTAAACTGAAACACAGAGCCACTATAGCAATTTAAATATAAACACAAGCCAGTGTAGCATCTCAGACTTTCAATCTTCTAGTCCTTTTTCTTTGGTCTCTCTAGAATTAGTCTTCTTTTTACTCATATTTTTTAAGAAGTCAATGCATATTGAATAATAAATGTGTTTTACTGTGTACATGTTTATGTACACTCACACATATACAATTAATTTTCTTATAATTATACTGGCATGTCATAAACATTTAGACAGCATTTTTTTCCCTCCCCACTCAGTAACATGTCTGAAGAGTAGAGCCAGGCATAGTGGTACATCAGGAGGTCAAAGCCATCATAGCTCTTTGAATTCAAGGTCAGTTTGGTCTACACAGTGAGATCCAAGATGGTTGGATACATGGGGTATACTGTCTCAAAAAAAAAAAAAAAAAGATGTTTGAGGATGAGCCTAGGCATTAATGCTCCTTGTCTCTCTTTTTATGGCTATATGACACCTCATTGTGTAGCTGTGCCATTATTTTTTAACTAGATCATATTAAGAGTCATTTATAGCTTTTGATAATATAATTAATGCTATAATGAACAAAAGAAATCTTTTTAAATGACCGAATTAAAAAGCATGAACATTTATCATTTCAGTAAATCAACTCATCTTCCAAAGAAATTGCACATGCTTCCATTCCTGCCCATAGTTCAGAAGAGGGATTGTACATATCCTTTCTTTTTCTTTCACTTTATTAGATATTTTCTTCATTTACATTTCAAGTGTTATCCAGAAATTTCCCCATACCCTCCCCCATCCCCACCCTGCTCCCCTACCCACCCCCTCCCACATAATGGCCCTGGCGTTCCCCTGTACTGGGGCATAAAAAGTCTGCATGACCAAGGGGCCTCTCCTCTCAATGATGGCCAACTAGGCCATCTTCTTCCATATATGCAGCTAGAGACATGAGCACAGGGGGAACTAGTTAGTTCATGTTATTCTTCCACCTATAGGGTTGAAGACCCCTTCAGCTCCTTGGGAGTCCTGTGTTCCAACTAATAGTTGACTGTGAGCATCCACTTCCGTGTCTGCCAGGCACTGGTATAGCCTCCCACGAGACAGCTATATCTGCTTAATCTGCTAAGTGAAAATGCCCATTTAAATCTGTACTTCGATAATAGTAATTAGCTATTTTGTTTTCTTAGTTTGGTTTGTGCTCTTTGAGATCAGATCTCATTCTGTAGCCAAGAATCCAAATCACGATTCTGTGTCAGTTGCCTGATGCCGGGATGACAGACATGTGCCACTATGCCTGGTTCAAAATAATTTCTTTCAAAGAAAACATATGTGTGTCAAGGACTGGGTGAGAGCTTCATGTATATTAACTCATCTAATTCTCATTACATTCCTTCAAGGAAATATTATTGTTTCATTTTACTAGCAAGGAAACTGAATCACAAAGTAGTTTTTAAAAACTTGATATTACAGATTACATTTCAAGTGAAAAAAATGTACAAACCCAAGCATTCTTATCTTGTGGTCTGAACATGAAACACTACTTTAAGGTTTTTTAGCTTTCAGCTGGTAATATGATGCAGTGGATAAAGGTATATGCCACCAAACCTAATGACCTGATTTCAACCCCTGGAATCTATAAGGTAAGAGGAGACAGCCAGTGTCTACAAGCTGGTCTCTAACCTGTATATACAGAGACAACACACAGACACACACACACACACACACACACACACACACACACACACGCGCGCGCGCGTGCTCGCAAAGAGACAGGTAGACACACATGTGCGTGCGAATTTCTAGAAGAAAGCAAGGGGGAGGGAGGGATGGGAAAGGGAGGGGGAGAGAGACAGACAGACAGACAGACAGACAAAATGTTTTCCTAAAATATCTTTAGCTTCCAAGGAAATTTTTCCTTTGCTTAACATCATTTGTATTTCTTTTGATATGAAGTGCATGTTTATGGTTTCTGCCATTTTTCTGTTGGCTTTTTCTTTACTCTTATTAATTTACAAGCTATCTCTGCAGTATTAAGAAAATTGGCCTTCTATAATAATATTACTCCTCCACAAAGTTAAAACATGAATGTACCTTGGACCCCAGCCATTACTACTCCTAAGTATTTATTTAAAAAAAAAAAGAAGAAAACTTTATATTAGATTGATATACTACTGTTCACAGTGGCTATATTTATAAATAAAATTTTAAATAATTCCAAAGTCAACAAATAAATGATACACAAATGTTGATGTATATGTACCATGAAGCTCTAGCACTAAAGAATTTTAAAATAATAAATTGACAAGCATGATGATGCACTTGTGCTGGTTAGTTTTATGTCAAGTTGACAAAAGCTAGAATAATTTTAGAAGAGGGAACTTCAATTGGGAAAATACTTCTACCAAACTAGCCTTTGGACAAATCTGTGGTGCATTTTCTAAATTGATGACTGATGTGGGAAGGCCCAGCTGACTGTGGGCAATGGCACTCCCAGGCTGGTGGTCCTGAGTGCTATAAAAAAGCAGGCTGAGCAAGCCAGCAATCAGCAGCCCTCCATAGCCTCTGCATTAGCTCCTACCATGCCTGAGTTCCTGCCCTGTCTTTCCTTCATGATGGATTTACAAACTGTAGGATGAAATAAACCACTTTTTCCTCAAGTTGCTCTGGTGTTTCATCACAGCAAAAGAAACCCTAAGACATACCCTTATAATTCTAGCACTTGAGCTGCTATAAGGAGATTGTGGGCCCAGCCTGGATTACAAAGTGCCAGACAGTGCACCAGTGAGACAAACATCAATAACAGTAGAAATAAATCACTGAGATGGACAGCAGAAAAGAATCTAAAAGATTATGTCAAGTGAAATAAGCCAGACCTCTCCTCCCCACATCACATAGTATCTGACTGATTACATACATATAAAACTTCAGAAAATGCAAAACAACCTAGTGACAGATGGCAGGCCAATGGTTTGAGGTAGCGGAATATGGTATGTGAGGAGGCACGACAAAAAAAATTACATTTAGACATTTCTGGAGATGGTAAGTTTATTTACAATCCTGAATACAAAGGTTTCAAAAATTTATTAGAGTGTATGTTTTAAGTGTGTGCAGCTTATTGTAGGTCAACTACACTTCAGTGAAGCTATTAAAAAAAAAGCAGGTGGACTCCAAATATAAACAGTGGTACTTCATTTCATTGACCTCATTTATATTCATCATATGCAACATAAACAAATGTAAATTACTGCTTCTAATTCTGCTTTGAAATATTTTCCACTTCTCTATCATTGTTATAGTTTAATTTGACAAAGAATGCCTTTATTCTCAGAAAATAGTATTCTTTTGCTTATGTATTTTATGTATATGGGTATTTTGTCTGCATGTGCATCTGCACGCCAGAAAGAGGCATTAGATTCCATAAGAATTACATGAGGCTACAGTTATAGATGGTTGTAAGTTGTAAGATGGTTGTGGGTACTGAGAATTGAATTCAGGACCTCAGAAAAGAACAGCCAGTGCTTTTAACTGCTGAGCCATCTCTCCAGCCTCGGAAACTAAACTTTTATTTTTTTGTTTTTTGGAGACAGGGTTTCTTTGTGAGGCCTTGGCCACCTAAAACTCGCTTTATAGACCAGGCTGAACTCAGAGATTCACCTGCTTCTGCCTCCCAAGTGCTGAAATTCAAGGCATGTACCACCACTGCCTGATGAAACTATCAATCGTTTTAGCTAAATCTCAGAAGCCAAGTGTAATAACTGAATGGTTTTGTGTGTCCACCTGACACAAGTTAAGAATCATCAAAGAGTCCTGAGGAAATGCCTCCATAAGATCCAGCTGTAAGGCATTTTCAATTAGTTATCAACTGGGAAGTGCCTAACCCACTGTGGGTGGTGTCATCCCTGGGCTAGCAGTACTAAGTTCTAGAAGAAAGCAAGCTGAGTAGGCCATATGAAGCAGGTCAGTAAGCGGCACTCCTCCACGGCCTCTGCATCAGTTCCTGCTTTCAGGCTCTTTCTTGCCTTGCTTGAGTTCCAGTTCTGACTTCCTTTGGTGATAAACAGCAATGTGGAAGTGTAAACTAAATCAACAATTTCATCCCCAACGTGCTTTTTGGTTGAGGTGTTTCATGGTAGCAATAGAAACCCTGAGACAACAAACAAAACAAGTTTCTAGTTTTGGCAAACATTGTATAATTGAGACAAAACAGAGAAATAAACTTAATGCAGAGATGGAGAAACTGTAATCATCATCCAATTCTTCTATCTTAGATCTTGGGTGTATCCATATGGCTTCAGTCAGTCACTGATGTACTCACTAATACAACATGTAGCATCTGCTATCTATTAGACACTATTAAAGTGCTGGGAATAAAATAAGCAACAGAGTTCTGAGATAATAAAGACAACTTAAGGATCTACCCTCAAAGTCACTGGCTGACTTTAGAAGTTAAAATTATGTGTACTTAACAATAAAGTTGACCAGGAGGTGGTGGTGCACACTTTTAATCCCAGAACTTGAGAAATAAAGGCAGATATATCTCTGAGTTTGAGGCCAGCCTGGTCTAGAGTGAGTTCCGGGACAGTCAAAGCTACACAGAGAAAGACTACCAGCCTAGGGATATCAATCAATCAATCAATCAATCAAAAAATAAACAAAACAAACAAACAAAACAATAAAGTTATGTGAACATAGCTTTTATTTGTGGTCTATATTGCAGTCCCAAAAAGAACTTGGAAAAAAACTACTAGGTCACAACACTAAGCTTACCAGTTTGTTAGTAATATTACATGTAAAGATCTTGTTTTCCAACACCGTACATACTTCAGAAGCTAACATGCTTCATATGTAACAGGTGTTCCCACCAAAAGTTGTTGAATTCCTTGTTCAAAACTCAGCCTGCATGTCTTGGTTTTGATAAATGTACAATTATATAAGGTGCTAGCATTAGGGGATACCAAGATGGGTATTCTCTACACTATTCAATTTTACAAAAAAATATACAATTTCTAAACAGAGCACACCTTTAATCCTCATTTGGGAGGCAGAGGCAGGTGGATCTCTGAGTTCCAGACCAGCATGGTCTACAGAGCGCCAGGACAGTCAGGGCTACACAGAGAAACCCTGTCTCAAAAAACAAAAACAAAAACAATGACCAAAAAAAATTGAACATTAAAAAAAAAGGTAAGCATTTTTTACCTCTAATAAATATTATATATCTCTATTAGGAATAAATTCTTTAAGTGGCCCTTTCACTTTATAATCCATCTTGAACAGGACATCTGATATTATCCCTACTGATCCTGAGTCACATAACCAGACAGTTTTCAGAAAATAAAGTCATCCCCAAATTTTATTTTTAGAAATAGAAGACTTTTAAAAAACTTACTGACAAAGCAAGTATCTTCTCCCTAAACTATTAAAACACTGTAGAATCTAAATTTTTGTACAAAATATACAATTTCTGTATATTTTATTATTTATGTTACTTATTATTTATTTCTGGGTATGTGTGTGTGCCTGTTCGAGTATATGCATGTGTGTCTAAGTGTTCATGAAAGGGTGTCATATTTTTTGAAGCTGGAGTTAGTTGTAAGCCATCTGACATGGGTCCTGGGAACTGAACCTGGGCCCTTTGCAAGCATTCATAATTACTAAGTCATTCCCCATCTGACTCTTATTGCTCAAACCACTTATTCAGCAATCACATTTAAGTCAAGCTTAAAAAGATCTTTGATGTATGATATAAATTACTTCTATATTATTAGCATGAAAATCTTATAAAATATATACTTTAAAATGTTAGTACCAAGGCTGATTAGCTTTTTAATTAGGCAAATAAGTTTAGAAAAATGATGAATTTTATTTGCAATTTTTCTACCTCAATCTCTCACTGTTAACCAAAAATATCATGAAAATTCTGCTAAAACTCTTTAACTGCAAGCAAAGATATAGTCTTCCCCCCAAATGTTCTTCTGAATACCACCAAATAGCTTTTGTACTTTAAATAATTTCTTTTAGGTATCGACTGTCTAATTTTTTAAAAAAATTGTCCCAGCAGGGCAGAACATGGACCCACAGCTTTCCTTCAAAGAACATAAGTACTGAATCAGTACTATAAACAGAAGTGCTACTGTCAAAGAATTGATCTAATAATAAAAAGAGCTATGGCCACTTGTCTTATAGAAAATTACTGCTGAATGCTGCCAGACTCTGCTTTTCTTCCTTCTGGGCCACTAGCCAGATACTAATCATTTTTAGGCCCTTTCTAATTTTTGGTATGCAATATGATATACTATACCACATCTAAAGCAGACAGTATTTTAAATGAATGTTCTCTAAAATTCATCTCATATTCTGACATATATATGCATGTTCAGACTTTACCCATATGCATAGACACATACATCATATAATACATATTTATATGTACATACACATTTGTACACACATACATTATATACATATTTACTGGTTTCACACTGAGGATTCAACTAAGCCAGGGTTGGAAATATTAGAGGGAAAAATCCGTACACTGAACACATATGGACTTTTTTTTTTCTAATCATTATTCCCTAAAAATAGAATCTGACACCTATTTGTATAGCTTTTACATTGTATAAGGAGCTAATATAAGTAACCTAAAGAATATTGAAAATGGGCACTATACCACTTCATATACAAGACTATTTATAGACTACTCCCTGAGCACGCTGGGAAATGGATGAATACACATGAACATTTACTATTTGTAGAAGAACACACAAAAACTTGAAGTAACAATGACTGCATCTGAGACTTAGGTCTTTGAAATGTTATGATTTTTTGTGATAACCATTCAAAACTTTTCTCCATTTAAGGGGAAAATGGGCCAGGAGTGGTGGTACACAATGTAGACAGATCTATGAGTTGGAGGACAGCCAACTCATATGAGTTGGGGTCCACATAACAAGCTTCCTAGTTTAAAATATCCTCTAAAACAGTACTTGAGGAAATCTTTTTAAAATCTTTCTTATAAATATTTTAACATTTAATTGTTCTTTTTAAAAAATCTGTTTATCATTCTCAATTTCATTATAATAAAAAATACAAAGTAAAATCTTTTGTTTATCAAATTACAATTAAAAAAAAAACAAAACAATACTCAATTCTAGCAGCATAGGGACTGGCATCTTTCCAGAAGCTCCAATGGGAATATGAGCATCTTTTCTCTACCCTGTAAATCAGCGGGGAGGGACTGAGAAGGAAGCAAAAGACAAAGGCCTGAAGAGATATGCCTTCTTCTAGGTAGAGCACCATCTGGACTCTGGAGATCATGCAGAGACCTGACCTGCTACAAATACCTCATTGTCAGTCTAGAGATCTATATAAAGCTTTTGCAGCTCAGAATCTTTATGTATACTCTATATGTGCTTATGTGTCAAATATATTGAAATGAAAGTTGTCGTGCGCTGTCCCCGTCCAGCGGGAATAAGACACAAGACAAACAGGTTTCTTCCCCAACGGTTTACTCAGGAACTTGATGCACTTACAGCTTAGCAGAGCATGATGGCAAATGGCAAATGGCCCCACCGCAAGCAGCCTATTTATATCCTGTCCTGGCCAATCACCGAGCTGCCTCTGCCTCGTGGCTCTCCCGTTACTACACCAGGTATTCTCGCGTGACTACACCAGGTGTTCTCGGGCTCAAGATCAAACAACTGACACTGCCTAATGCCAATTTAAGAGTTGTTTATGCCAGTACAGCTGAGTCGGTCAATGCCGTCTTTAAAGAGCGGTTGAATGGCTCCCTACAGAAAGTAACTACTGATTCTAGCCAAGGGATGAATCTATATGTCCACTAAAATATGTACAAAACTTTTATTAGTAGCTGTGTTTTTAAGAGCTAAGAACTGTCAACAGCCCAAATATCCAACAACAGAATAGGTACATATGTCCACATGAAATGAAGTAATATATAGTAATGGACAAAAAATAAACTACTGCTAATTTAAAGAAAAATGAATGAAGCTGGGTCACACAAAAACTTGAGGTCACCCTACTCTACAAAGTGAGTTCAGGGACAACAACCAGGGTTACACAGAGAAACCCTGTCTTGAAAAAACAAAAACAAACAAAATGAATCTTACAGACACTAGGTTGAATAAAGAAAATCATTTTTAAAAACTTGCTGTTTTTAAAAAAATGAAGTTCAAGAGCAAACAGCAAACACAATCTAGATTAATGGTGATGAGATAGGCAAATTACCTTCAGAAAATACTAACTAGGACAGAGAATGAAGAAGTTTTATGATATCACATATATTCTGTATCTTTACTGGATTGGTGGTTACATGTATAAAAATTCATTAAGCTAACCACTAAAAATCATTCCTGGGCTAAGAACCAGAAGACCAGTTCTCAATCTGTGGTTGAGGTCACATATCAGATATCCAGCATATCAGATCTTTACATTACAACTCATAACAGTAGCAAAATTATAGTTATGACAAAGCAATGAAAATACATTTATGGTTGGGTATTACCACAACATAAGGAACTGTGTTAAAGGATAGTAGCATTGGGAAAGTTAAATGCTGGACTGGAAGATGACTTTATTCAAATACACACCTCCACACCGTGTCCCTTCAGAAAAGTGATTAGGTTTTATGCCTTCTTTGTAGCCCTCTTAGTTGACATAAAGTTGGCACATATCAAGGCACATAAAAGATGATTGGTAGCCTGATACTAATAATTCAGTAATCTGTGATGCCTTTTTTTCCTTTTTTAAGGAAAAAAAGGAAGGGGAAAAAAAATCAAGATTAGGGAAGTAGATGAGTAAGGCACTGAGGAGGCCCACATGACATGATCCAAGCTCAGGATTTTCTCTGAGTCATGTCCTTAAGACTCTAAAATCCTAAGCATCACTTTTCTTGGAAGGACTACTCTAGCTGTCCTTTAATATAAGAGGGGTTTGGTTTTTGAGACCAAGTCTCATTTATTTATTATTTAGCTCAGGGTGACTTCAAATTCAAAATCCTGTCTCAGCCTTCTCAGTGAAGGCTCATGGGTTTTTGCCACCATTCCCAGCTCAAATAATAGGTTCACATCAGTGTTCACAACTAGTTTGGCAGAAAATATTTATTTTTTTAAAAGATTTATTAATTTATTTTATGTATGTGAGTACACTGTAGTTGTACAGATGGTTGTGAGCCTTCATGTGGTTGTTGGGAATTGATTTTAGTACCTGTACTCGCTCCAGTCAACTCCAATTGCTCCAGCTCAAAGATTTATTTATTATTATACATAAGTACACTGCAGCTGACTTCAGATACACCAGAAGAGGATGTCAGATCTCATTACGGGTGGTTGTGAGCCACCATGTGGTTGCTGGAATTTGAACTCAAGACCTTTGGAAAAGCAGTCAGTGCTCTTACTTGCTGAGCCATCTCGCCAACCCAGCAGAAAATATCTTACAGATAGGTTCTGTGATTCTGAGGAAGCTATTCAACCACTACTGCATATGTAATATCCTCATATGCCAAAGCTTTATGGCTAGTCTTTAAAGCCAAAGTATCACAAATTCTTTTTGAGGTATAGAGGGGGGTACCAAATAGACAACTTTATAACCTATTTCTCCATTTATAAAATGAGTAAAATACCTATCAGTAATTAAAAATATCAAATAAGCAACCTAATTCAGGAAGCAGTGTAGTAGTATGAAAATGCATAAAACGTGGTATAAATCAGACCTCTACACACACTCACTGTCTGCTTCTTGGGAGGTAATGTCTGAGAGCATGTTAATGTCATAATTTGCTTTGAAAATGAAAGGCAACGAATTGAAAGCAACTATGAAGCCAATGTAAACACACACACACACACACACACACACACACACACACACATTAGCAAACACTGTCTTCCATGTAAGAAGCAGTCAAGGTACAACACCTATCAATTACCTATGTCTAGAACTGGAAAGCTAAGAAATAGTAGTTGCCTCAAAATTCTACAGGACTTTCCTGTAAATTTTACTGTATAACTTAACTCCCATTGTACTGGGAGTCTCACTTCTTAATTTGAGGCTTAGAACTACAGTTCTAATACCAGTCTGTGGATAAGGCATGAAAAGATCATGTAGAAGAAGCTGAGTTTAGGAAAGCAGGACAGGCCGGACATATGAGGTTAATTAATCTTGGACAGTATGAAGACACTGCACCTGGCTTCTAGATTTCAAACATGTAAGTAGAGAGCCACCTATGTGTAAACAAGAAAGGGGGATGAAAAAACTGTCCTTGAATTGAGAAAAAGATACAATTACAGTAAAAAAATAAACTTACAGAAGGAATGAACAAAAATATTTGAGAGAATAACCCAGGGAGAGGGAAGAAGGGCCAGAAAGGATCTAAAATGCACAGTGTGAAGCAGAATTAAAAATCAGTAGTTTTTACAGCAGTAGGAAAAGGTGTGCTAAGCAGTGGAAAGAATCTAACTGCAGGCTAAGTGAAGGAAACAGGATGGTTCATTCAGTACGCAGCTCTCATTAGTGCAACTGGAGCTTGAGGTTTACGATAGAGAAAATGCAGATGAGTCAAAGGGATGATGAAAGGCCTTGTAATGACAGTTAGGACTAAATCCAGGAGCTAAAGAACAATGGGTATTAAGTAAGGCACAATGAAAAGATCCACATTACGTTAAAAGCAGTATAAGGATGGAATTCAGGGGGCAAGCCTAGGGCCACTGACTAGAAAGCGCACCCATTCTACCACAGAATTGAAAAAGAACCTAACATTATTTCATGGGTATTCTGTCACACAGTAAGGGATCAGATACAAAAAACAAAGATGCTAAAAATAAGACCATTGTAATATGCAAAACTAAATGATCCAAAGAAAAGCACTTACCTTCATGAATGTGTATTCTAGAATTAAATACTTCCTATCTCTATAAAGAAGTTTCTGAAATCATATATAATGGAGATATATATATATATATATATATATATAGAGAGAGAGAGAGAGAGAGAGAGAGAGAGAGAGAGTTATAGTTATATCCTGAGAATGAGCCACTCATTCTCTTTGCTTTTGTATATGTCATATTGTAGAGTCTGCAACAGAAAAACCGATGTAGTACAGTCCCTGGAACTGAGGTTTGTACAAAGTATTGACCAGGCTTTTCTTGCATCCATTATTTATATATATACTTACACATGGAAAACCAAGGCCCTGAGAGACCAAGAATTATCAAAGGTCACACTATTAGCAGTACAGTGATGCTAGCGTGCATGCCTCATAATTCCCTTTCTAAAAACTGTTTTAGTATATAATATTATGGTTCTAGAATTGTGAATGATAATACAAAACCCACTTTGGAACTCTCATTTGCAGCATTGTAATAATGAAACTATAAAACTATGTTTATGGTTCATATGCCTCACAAGAAAAACACATCCATTAAATGTGCCTATGTTTGACCAAAGAATAAAAAAAATCTTTCTGGTCAGCGTGCACGCACACTCACAAATACTTTATATATAATCAAATACCCAGTATCTTGAAAGTGTTTAACATTTAGCTGTACATTTTTTATCTTGTTGTGCTCCCCACCTCACTTGTCCATGTACCTCCCATATTGTTTAGGTAATGGAAAGACTTTTTGCTTTTCATTAGTACAAACAGGCAAATATGGCAACACTGACAAAGGCCTGTAAATACTGTATAGTTCACAAGCTTGCAGTGTAGAAAATGTTTTTATTTTTGGATTTATTTAATGTTCTTTCGAGCAACATTGCTCACTGAAATGAATTCAAGGACTATTAAAGTTTAAAATCAGACAGCTCTCTACCATCCACTCCCCTCCTAAGTATACCTGCAAACATGGTTAAGTTCCATTTATATTTCTACAGATTTTCTTCATGCTTACATCACAAAAACATTTTCAAAGAGGCAACATTTACTTAATGTTCAAACTCTACTGATCATAATTTAATTTTTGAAAAAATAATTTTGAAGGTATAGAGCTCAGCTTCTGGTTATCTCAACAGATATTAATCATAACTCGAGATTATTTAAGGAAAAGAAATTCTGATTCCCAAGGACACTGTTTTCCTTATCAGCACTGAAATGTAATGGTTTTATTTATCTGTTGCTTCCTTCTCAACATAGGAGGCATTACTGCAATCACAGCATCATGACGCCTAACAGATGATCCTGCCTTTGCCAATGGGTTAGTCTATGCTTATTTTGAAGTTTGAAAGCCTTGAGAGGGAGGGAGGGAGGGAGGGAAGGAGGGAGGGGGGGGGGGAGAGAGATTGAAGCTTCTGAAATTTGGCTACTTTGTCCTTTGTCTTTCAAACTGAGTTTTTGGGCTTGGGTTTCAACCAAATATTTGCACAATTGATCAGTTTTGATGATCATAAAAGATGATCCCATACTTCGGTGTGAGAAAATGAAAACCAACCTATTACCCAGCCCCAAAGCCCAAATTAGCACTACAGTACATTCCTTTGTTTGTTTTTACATGATTGCGAAATTCAAAGCTTCAGTAACTTTTCCCCAATCTTTCTGATTAAAAAGATAGAAAATTATCTTTAAAAAAAAAAACTGACAAGAAAAAGACTGGCAAAGCAAAGATACTTCAATTTGCCTGCTTATATCATATTTTCTGTTTACAAGAACCTCAGCAATGTTTCCTTAGACTAAGGTGACATTAGACTGCCTAACCAGGAGAATTCTCAAGCAAATGTACAGACATTCTGACACACGTTTTTGAACCACTCACAGGCCTATAAGTCATTTTAAGTTCCACCTAAGTCTGGCAGTCTTCAAGAACTCTAAGATTCAAACCACGGTAAAACTGATGTACCAGGATTCTCTAAAGAAGCTCTATAGGGCATCATTAACAGGTTGCCAATGACGCTTTTGTAGAAATCTGGACTTGAGGCCATATATACATAATACACTTTTTTTTTAATTACCCCTCTTCCACAAATGCTTTAGAAAAGGATGCTTCTTGGCACTACCTAACACCCAGGCAAATTCAGGACAGATTTAACCATGTAAGACCATCAAACACTACCTAGAACGGAAAGCCCAAATCACACAGCCGCCCTACCCTCAAATCTAAACCTTCACTCAATCGCCAGACAACATGCTCAAGTCCGGTATCGCTCCTCTCCTCTCCTCCAGAGATCAGAGCTCGGGCGACACCAGTGCGTCCCCAAAGGTATCCTGGGGCAAAGAAAAGAAAACTGCAGAACAAACCCACTGTGTCTCCAACTAGGCAACTGCCCCGATCCAGCGTCCAACGAAGTACTGAGTTAAATCTCATCGAGAGAGAAGATAGAGACCGTCGGATACCGAAAGCCACAAGCAGTGCCATGGGGTGGCTCCTGAAACCGGGTCTGGCACCTCTGGAGACTCAGAGACCGCTGAGCCGCGCCCACACGGCAAAATCACCCTCCTTGTCGCCCCGAAAAAGAATGGGGACCATCACGCAGTTACCGCCCCCCTCTGGGCGAAGCAGAAACCCCAATACAAATGCTGGTCTCCCCATGCACGCTTCCCGCCCCCACCCACACCCACCCAGTCCGTTCCTTCCCGGGAGGGATCCGGGCATCGTCTTATCACCCCGTGGCGACCTTAAACAGACCCAGGTCTCTGGAACCCTGACATCCTCCTGCTTCACCCCAGGAATGCCAAGCGGACCCCTCTCCGCTCCTAGGTCTCCCCGTGCCCTCCGGACAAGGCTAAACTGTATCCCGAGCCCCTCAACTGCACGGGATCGCCAGAAATGGTCTCCAAGTCCCAGAACCGCGCTATGCCAGCACACGGGCTCTCAGACAGGACACAGGAAGCGCTCCCGCGACCCTAGAGACCCGGGACCGGCTGGGCAGCCACCCACCCCCACCCCAAAGCCAAAGGAGCCCCGGGACCCCGGCCCCCGCCGCGTCACCAAGATCCCCGCACTCGGAGCGCCGCGCATCCCCGGGAGCCGCCCCCGTCGTGAGCCCGCTTGCCACGGCCGCCCCTCAGCCACGACACGCCGAGCTCCCTCACCTGAGGCGCGTCGGCGGACGAGCGGCCCCCAGAACCCTGAGGAAAACTGAAGCGAGCGGCGGAGACTCGGCGGCCCAGGCCTGCGCTGCCGCAGCTCCAGCCTCTCGGCGAGGAAGCGCTCGAGTGAGGAGAGCCCGCCCGCTCAGCGCGCTACGGGAAAGCCGAGCCGCCGCCGTGCCCGCGGCTCTTCCCGCGAGATCCCAGCCACTGTGAGGGGCGAGGCCATGCCGGGGAGGAGAGGGCGGACGGAAGCTCTTCGAGTGGCAGCCCCGTAAGCCTGTTAGAGTCGGCATAGAAGGCGGGGTCACCAAGAGGAGGGGCCATGTTAAGGGGCGGAGCCATGATGAGAGGGCGGAGAGTCCTCGAATGACAGTCCCGACAAACCTATCAACGGTGGCAGCGCAGGAGGCGGGACTCGCAGCCTCCTGTGACCAATTGCAAAAGAGTAGAGCTAATTCTCCCCGCCTCTCATCAATAAATTGTGGGCGAAGGTGTTGCGGACCCGATGTCAGCTTGCAACCTGGGCAGTTGCAAAGGTATTTTAGATGACGTGGTTTGGGCAAAGTTTGGTTCTCTTCGGCCGCCGTAGAGACACTTGACTTAGCAGAGAAGCTGAACTAAATACTGCTTAAACTGAGGAGCTGTTGCGGTCGTCTACTGCTCTCTGAAGTGAACAGGGAGGTCCCATCTGCCAGCCTGAAGACTTACAGCCTCAGTTTACTCACTTCGGTCTCCTCCTTTAGTGTAGATTTCCCCCATTTCGGACTCTCTAACGTTTTTATTTCAAACGGCGATGATATTGTCACGGATGCTTTAAGCTCCAACCCAGTAAGTATATCTGGTCTAACAAAGGACCCTTCTAATTTATTTGTGCCTTCTACTTAAAGTCTTCCACAAAGGTGAAGAAGGAAATCTCAAGTGAGTGCTAGCCTAACAAATCCGAGAAGTACACGAGAACTTGTATCTTTACAGACCCGAGGGTCCAGTAATGTTTAACACAGGTAGGGCATAAGGCATTCAATAAATCTGAAAGGAAGAAATGGAAACTGATGCTTATCTGTACTGGCCTCAGAAACTGGGCTTTCCTAGCCTTTCCCATTCCCTCCCCGCCACACACACACACTTAAGTCCCTTCTCTCATTATTATGCCTGCCCTTAGCCTTCCTTCATCTTCCCCTAGTCTCCTTTGCCCACAACAAAAAGTAACCTTACTCCTTCTCAAGGTTAACTCCTGCCCTTGTGCACTGGACCTCAGCCAGGCCCAGACTCAGTCAGCTCCCCCACCCCCATTATCAATTTTTTAGCTCCTTTATCCCCAGAACACACTCATTATCCCCTATTCTTTGAACAGAACACAACTGCCCTGCCACTTCTATCCACGTGAGCTGCCCTGTCCTGAGAATCCCACGTCTTGAGAAAATTAAAGTGTATTGTGGTCCCCACCTTCTCATCCCATATTTCTCTGCTATAATGCTGAGTTTGCCCACACAATCTGCTGCTCTCCCAACAGTTTCAAAAGACCTCTCTCCTACTAGACAAATGGTCTCTTTGGTGGGACTTTTCCCCCAATGGCCTCTCGGAGGCCCATTGACAACACTCAGGATGTCTTCCCTTAGCACCTGCCTAACTGTGTTCTTTTCATTCTTTAGCTACTTTTTTTTTTTATTAAGTCCCCTCTCCTAGTTTGAAAATGGTTGAATACTGATGACTCCTTATCTTGTTGCACACCTTGTGCATAATAAGAAAAATGTCCACACACCACTGCACACTCTGAGAGCCACAAATTGGTTCAGACAAAAGCTGTTAGAAAAAATCCAGAGGGAAGAGAGGCAGCTGTGAAGCTTGAGCTGGGTGGTAAAATACTAGGTTGGCCCATATAAATTAAAGGCAGAAATGGAAGCCTTTCAGAGAAAATAGTCTAAACCAGAGCAAAGATAAAAAGCACGTGAGCTGAGCCGGGCTGTGAGCTGAGCCGGGCTGCAGGTTGGATGGCTCAGTAAATAGACTCCTGCATCCTGGGTGGGGGTGGGGTGTGGGGCAAGATCAGAAAGGAGCCAGATAGTGAAAGGCTTTGAATACCAAGCCACAGTAATTGGACTTGATTTGTTGTTAAATGGGAAACCTGAACAAATTCAAATATTTGTAGAGGCTATAAGGAAGCTAGGTGTGAAAGCACTTCTATCAAATGTGTGTGTGTATATATATATATATATATATATATATGTTATATATATATTATATATGTATTATATATTATATATGTGTATTATATGTGTATGTATGTATATATATATATATATATATATATATATATATATATAAAACAAGCTAACATCCTATGACAATTTTTTAAAAGCTTACCATTTTTTCTTAACAAATGTACTTGGAAAACGCAGATGGCCAGGTTGGGATTTAAAATTCTGTTAACAGAGTCCTCTGCTGGAACTAGACAGGTTAAAGAGAGAAAACATAAAGAAGCCTTTTTCCACAACACATCTCACAGCCCCCTGTGAGCATTAACATTGATTATCAACCTAACGGGGCTCTGGAAGCACCTAGGGGCAAGTCTCTCGGCATGTCTGTGTGCATTGCTCTAAATTGGGCTAGTTGAGATGGAAGAGTTAACCTAAAAGTGGGTGGCACCACTTCATAGGTGGGTCCCTAGACTACATATAGGAGGCAACAGACTAGCACCAGCTTGCTCTCTGCTTGCTTCCAAACTGGGTGCAAAGTGGCCAGTTGACTCAAGCTGGTAGGACCACTGTCACTCCCAACCATAATGGATTTTACCCTCTGTGAGTCAGAACAAACCCTTCCTTTGGCAGGTATTTTGGTTCAGCAATATTTAAAGTAACTAGTACATCTGGCCAGGCCCACACTGCAAAGGAGCTGCCACTCTATGGACACACAGGCTCACCTATCCAAGTTTCTTTTCCACTCTAAAATAGTCATTTAACAAGCACTTCGAAAGTGCAGGGATAAAGGCAGCAAGATAACGCAGCTTATAGAAAGCACCTGCGAGAACCCAGGGTGAGAGGGGAAAGTTGGTGCCTGAAAGCTGTCCTCTGATGTCCACACATGAGCCATGGTACATGTGCATGCTCATGTGTGCACACACACAAATCATACACACTAATGAATACATTGGGAAAAGCCCACACAGGCTTTGGAAATGGTCTCAGAGCCATTTGGGTGGACAATTCTGGGTACTTGGCGAGAGAGTGTAATCTACCACAATACAGTGAACTAAATAGATTTATGAACACACACCTCTCAGCTTAATGGATCCCTGTTCCTTATGTAGAAGGGCCAGTGCAGAATCCTTTAAAGGTGGGTCCCTTTAAAGAGAGGATTAGCAGAGCCAATATGTTTCTTAGGAATGACTAGTCCTACCAATTTATATATTGAAGAAATCCATGTATTCTCTGTGTTCCCACGAACTTAGCCCTTGTTCTGTTGTCTCAGAGGCAGGGATGTACTAAAAAGAAAAAAAAAAAAAAAGACCCTGCAATCTTGACTTCACATCCATATGGGCCCTTTTCTCTTCAACGTTCCAGTTTTGTGGATTGGGTCACTCCAGTGTGTCTCTCAATCATCAGTGTATCAGAAATCTGCTGAGAAAATTGAACAGAGATGAAGTGCTCTCAGCCAGAGGGACATCCAACCTCAGAGCACTTACCTTGTGTTTGATTTCTAAATAAAATTGCTTTGGAAGTCAGAAGCTCTGGCAGAGGCTGTGTGTGAAGGGCTCAGAGGGAGGGCGGGTGTTGAAAAGGCAGAACGTCATCGTAGATTGGGGCCCTCTCTCACCATCTGTCTTTACTGCATGATGCATCCGTCTGTGGCCTGACAGTCATTGCTGTTCCCACAACCTCTCCATCTGGTACCAAGTGTGTCCTTCCTTGTGTTTTGCTCTTAGAGCCACAGCAGGACCGGAGCCACCTTGGTCTCTGTTTTAGAGATCAAAGCATAGAATTCCACTCAAGAGTTCTGCCACTCGGCAGTGGTATTGAGGGTGATTTTAGCAGGTGGCTTCGGGACTTGCTTGATCCTGGCACTAGGGTTTGCTCATAGCCTTCCCACCACCATCTGTGACTGGTGTTTGCCAATCAACAGTAGAAAAGAACCAGCCTGTTTCTTCCTGAGGTTGTACCATCTGCAGCCTGCATTCTGACCTATTAGTCTGAGTGACTACAACTGAACAGTTCTATCCCTGTTGGTAGGGACACTTTACTGGTATCCCACCAGAGCAAACCCTGGCAAGAGTTAAAACCTGGCTAACCTCATCTTCACAAAGACCGCAGAAGACAGTATTCCTCAAAGAGCTGGAAGAAGAGATGGCTCACCTGTAATGAGCACTTGTTCTTCTTGCAAAGGACCTGGATTCAGTTCCAAGCACCCACGTGGAGGCTTGCAACCTACTGTAACTTCCGTTCTATGGGATCCAATGTGGTCTTCTGGCTTCTGTGGTCACTGCTTGCATGTGGTACATACATATGTGCAAGCAAAACACTCATAAGCATAAAAATAAAACAAAGAAGTTGTTGGTTTTTGTTTTATTTAAGTTGGAAGAAATCCAGCTCTCAGATCCAACTTCTACTCCTTTAAAGTTTTAGAGAGTACCTATTTGGTTAGGTTGGAAGGCTGAAATTCTGTATGAATTGCCATGATATTCATCTGCCATGATATTCATCTTACCGACCCCTGAGTCCACCTTTGACTTTGTTTTGTTGTTGCAGTTTATGTGATTGTTTGTTGAAGATAAGCCACAAAGTGGGGAAATAGCAACAGCCTCATGAGGACTTAAAAAGGTTCACAAGTGATTCAGTACTGCTCCTCTCAAGACCTGGAGCTTACTGCCCTTCTCAGAAGCCTGAGGGACACCTAGTGACTCACTCCTAACGAACAGTATGGCAGGAACGAGAGCTGGGACCCCGTTCTTAAAGGCATTGTAGCTTCTAGCTCTCTTTTCCTCACACACTCAGGGAAACCAACTGCTTGAGGACCTTCAAACAGGGGTGTACATAGCCATAGACTTGACCTCCAAGTAACCCTTATGTGAGTGACCTATCTTGGTGATCCCAGCTTAGCCCCACAACATGGAACCTTAAGGTGATGTACTAATCAGCCTTTCTAGAGGAAGAGAACTGATATGAGATAGATAGATAGATAGATAACTATATGTACATATTCATATATCTAATGAATCATATATATTCATATATTTTAATGAATCCCATATATGGGATTTATTAGAATGACTTACTGGCTATGGTCTGGTTAGCCCAACAATGGACCATCCTGATGAAAAGGCCAAGAATCTGGTAGTTGTTTGATACATGAGGCTGGATGTACCAATGAACTCAGCCAATCCTCAGACTTTGTTAGAATTCTACCCCACCCCCACAATGGGCTCTAATAATACCAAAAACCAAATGCCTCAGGAACAAGATAGACGATCTTGCAATCAAGACTGAGGGCAAACAGGCAAAAGCAAAAGCTCCCCCCTCCCAGGCACTTTTATGTGAGCTGCTGCTACCAGAAGGTGTGGCCCGGGTTTGGGGTGGATCTTCCCACCTCAAATGATGCAATCAAAAGCCAGTCATAGTGGCACACACCTGTCACCCCAGTGCCCAGGAGGCAAAAGTAGGCAGATGGGTGGGAGTTTGAGGCTAGCCTGCTCTACACAGGATAGCCCAGTGCTGCATAGTGAGACCCTGCCTTGAAAGAAAAAAAAAATTCAGTCAAGAAAATACTTTACATACATGCTCATTTGTGAGTTTCCAATTTGTGGATTCCAATTTGTAGACAATCAAGATTAGCCATCCCAGGAGACTGCAACTTGGCCTAGCCTCATAAGAGATGAGTCAGGACCACCTAGGGAAAGTCTCTCCTAGCTCCACATAGACCATGTGAGATAATACATGTCTGTGGTTTGAAAACTCCTCATTCCGGAGCATTTATTATGCAGCAAATCTGTAGTGACAGTAGTTGTTAAGAGTAGATCAATCTCTTCCTACCCCTGCATGGAAATCTACCTTCCCACAGCACCAGACACCTGAAAAGCAAGAACAACGGAGCAGCAGCCACAGCTCGCTGCATATAAAATGCAAGGTGTCTACGCCCACAGAAAGTAGAAGAAACCCTTTCTTGATGGAAGCAATGATTCTGATGCTTTACAATCCAGGTCGAGAAGAGCATTACAGCAATTGGAGAGACAGCAAGCATGGAGCCATTTGGAGCAGTTAATAGTAGCTCTTCAGCAGTAGGGGAACTGTTTTCTCCCAAACACTTAGATCATACCACAAACCCACCACTTTCAGCCAATCTTGTGGAAAATACATGGTCCTTGAATACAGAGGGGGAAAACATCCTCTTACCCATTCAGACTATCCCAGAATGAGAAGTTGAGAGCTCTATCTCTATAGGGCCCCTATTAAAAGAAAAGTGACATTTTGAGGACATGAAGTGTTCACACAAGAACAGTCCTCGTTTGACAGCAAGAAGATTGAAATGGTTTCTGAATATGATATTATGTCTCTGAATTAACATATGATGAATTAAAATTCAGTAAGAATTAGTTTCTCTACCTAATTAAAAATGAGGCATGATGGCTTAGCATGTGAAGGCTTGCTATCAGGCCTAATGACCCAAGTTCAATCCCCAGGACCTGCATGGTGGAAAGAGCCAAAGAGTCCACAAAGTTGTCCTTTCAACAAACACGTGCTTCAGCATGAACTGCCCCCTCCATGATAGATCTAATCTTAAGCAGAAAATCCATATAAAAAGAAAACCATTCAGCCAAGTTATACATTTGCACAATAAACTGCATTTTACACATACAACAGACATATAGATAGGCCATACACATAGACCATTTACAAACTAATCATTAACTTACAGCTAGGAAAATGCATCTGAATAGATCTCCATGACTTAAGTGTGTGGTAGACATTCTGTGGGGAATTGCAGGCTGGTCTCCAGTCGAGCTGAGGTCTGATGCCCTACCTTTATGTATTTGCTGTTTATATTTGACAATGAGGTACTGAAGGAAGGGTGGAAAGCAAAGATCTTTTTTTTCTAAGATCTTGTGGTTCAAAGAATTAACTTGTGTCCTCATTGCTAAAGGTAGTAGGATGTTGTAGGGAACAAAAAAAGCGGGGGGGGGGGTCCTGGGGAGCCCTGGGGAAAAGTGGGGAAGGAAAAGGGGCTCATGACCAGCCAGAGTTCTTGTGCTCTGGGCAGGCAGATGCAGAGAGAGCTGCTGGCGCTTTCCACACGCCTGGGTGAGCATCTAAGGCTGACCCCACTTGGTAGGGGGAGGGGGTGAAGGAGCAGCTCCCAACCTGGACCCCGGAGCTACCTTGCTAAAGCCCCGGGGTTATAGGAAAGAGGGAATAGGGGGAAAAGTTCCCAACACTGACCAGAGTGTGCCGCAGGTCTTGATGGAGCAGAGACTCTCTATGGTTTAAGAGCTTTATTATAGAAATGCAGGGGAAAGAGAGAAGGTAGAAAGAGAGAGAGAGAGAAGGCTAGAGAGAGAGAGAGAGAGAAAGAGAGGAGAGAGGAGAAGAGAGGAAAGGAGAAGACAAAGAGAAAGGGAAGAGGAGAGAGAAGTGAGAGGTAAAAGAACAAAAGAGTAAGAGAGTAAGAAAGCAGAGGTGGGGGCTGAGCACCCCTTTTTATGGTCTTCACTGTTGCTAGGTAACTGGGGAGGAGTTTAGCCTGAAGGTCAGAAGCTTGGCCCATTGCTTACATGACTACTGACCATGCGTCTCTTGTGGGGGCTGTGGGAGGTGGTACTTAGGCAGGGGCCAGAGTTCCAGGAGCATGAGGGACCACCTACCGTGTCATGTAGGTGAATTATGACTATATGCTGCAGAAGAAAGAAAAGAACAGAGAGGGGGCTTTCCCATAGGCATCCAAACTTTCCACTCCTGAAACCTGTGGGGCTAGACCTACAGACTTCATGAAAGAGTGATTTCCCAGCAGATGATCAGGATACTGCTATTGGAAGAAACAGAAAGGGAATTTTAACCTTGGGGGAGGGGGGCACATGGCTGAGAGTCACACACATAGTACCTTTTATATAGTCAAGTTACGTTTGCCTCTGAAGTGCTGGGGTTACAGGTTTACATCACCATACCTAATTTATGGGGTGCTGGGGTTCAGACACAGGGCTTCATGGATGTTTGGCAAGCACTCTATGACTGAGCTACATCCCAGTCTTTTGTTTTTATCTTAAGCCAACTGGAGATCACTGCCTGAAAGAGTCCTAACAATGGTGGTCCAAGACTATTATAGAGAGAAACCAGGTAGCTCTTGAGATGGGTGGAAGCTTGATACACAGAAAGGTGTGGGTGTGGGTGTGGGTGTGGGTGCTTCTAGTTGGAATAAACAATATAGACAAAAGCTTCAAGACCACGAAAAAAGACAAACAACTCTGTGAAGAATAATAAATGCTGAAATGCAGGTCAAGATCAGATTGCAGACAGACTTGAAGGTCAGTCATGGTCGGAGCTTGGTTCAAAGCCAAGTCTAAGCCACCAGAGGCTTTAAAGGCTGAGAGTGACCTGGTCAACCCAGGACCCAGGGAAGAATAGCCAGTATGATCTCACAAGTTGGCCTGAAGTGGGGGACCTCCCAGGAATGAGTCAACGAGGGCAGAATCCAAGCACGGATTCCTCCTGAGATGTGTGACATCAGCAGTAGATGACCCCTCAGCAAGGCCCAGTGATCAGCATTTCAGTGGACACAGAACTCTCAATGTTCAGATTTAGTGACTGAATATCTTTAACCCTCAAGATTTGTCATGTACACATTCCACAGATGTTTTACTTTGAGCCCAACACTCAGCTGGGAATTTGATGAACTAAGCAAAGACTGATATCATGGGGCATACTTACACACACACAAAAGTAATGAAACCCAACCATGATACATACTATGAGAATTACTGAGTACTACGAAATCACAGGCCAAGGCACCTATCCCAATCCCATGGGTGTTTGAGGATCAGAGAGAGTGTCTCAGCAGAAATGACAGCTAGAGTAGGTCTGAGGCAGGAATGGGAGTTAAATATGGTGGGGAAGGGGTTGATGGATAATTCACTCAGAAGCACGTGCTAAGATTATTAGATGATGCTTCATCAGAGGTGTGGAAAATCCCAGTGTGGCTTTTCTCCAGAGATGAAAAGCATGTCAGAAGACTTAGGTAGGAGGCAACAGGTTGTCACTTCTCTGTGTTGTCAATCTAAGAGCAATGCTAACGTGTTGTGGTTGAAGTCCTGCAATTCCATTTGTTGTTTTCATCACACACGAAAAGAAGCCAACAAAGGGCCAATCTCATTTATAGTGTAAGTGGGTGCTCAACACCCAACAGATGGCTGGAGGTAAAGATTATGTGGGAAGTCTTTGAAACTATCTCCTCTGCAGATTGATGACTGCAGCCATTCGACGCAACAGTAAACACAAGATGGAAATGCTACCTCTTCTAAGAAGAGCAACGTGGCCACTCACATGCACCAAGGTACAAACAACTCATGAACTTTCTTGAGAATAGGTTGTTATATGACACAGACTTTTCCTTTGTCACAGACACACACACACACACACACACACACACACACGTACATGCACACACACACGTGCACATGCACGTACATATGTACATGTGGACACTCTAGATAGGGAACCCATCACAGACCACAGCTAATAATTGCACTGAAGTCTAACTTGGAAAACCAATGAGTTTGCATTCAGGTTATTACAAAGGGTATGGGTGAGTGGAGAGAATTCAAAGCAGCTGCACCACGAGAAAGCCCACCCCAACATGAGCGAGCACTCACCAAAGCTCCAAGCCTGGAGTTCTCTGCACAGCTTGCAGGATAAATTGTTCTGCAGCCCTGTTGGCCACAGTCTTCTCTCAGCTGCCTTACTCCTTTTGTAAAGCTGGGGAAGGGCCTTTGAGAATTTACACTTTTCCAGACTTGTGACCTTCTGTCTACTTCTTAAATCTCCAGAGCCTCTCCCACCCACCCCTAGAGGGAAAGGCTCAATTCTGAGGAAACTGCCATCTGACACAGGTGTGCAGATCACAGAGCAATAGATGGGGGGAGGGATCTGGTGCCTAAGGCAGGAACAAGGGGAAATCCTAGAGATGGGTAGGAGGCATACAGTGGGAACACTTCTGGCTCTGGAGAGGATTCCTAGTGCCTAGTACATGCTTGGCAGGGATTTGCAGAAAGAAATAAAATCAAGAAAGAAAGAAGGCTTGGCTTGTGTTTCAGGTTTTTAAAAAATTGGCTTTCTTCTCCCTAAGCCCATATACATCATCATGTATAATCAGCTCTCTGTATCCTGAGTCTACATCCATGGACACAATCATCCATGCATCAAAAACATATGGAAGAAATTTGAGTTCATACTGAACATAAATAGACTTCTCTTGCTCTCACTCCCTGAGCAATGCTGTGTGGTACCCATTCACATGACATGGACATATTCTTACCCAGTGCCTAGCATCTAGAGATGGAGTGCTTGGGAGGATGCTCGTGTTTGTCTGTACATACTCTTCTGCCTCATATGAAGTTCATGGAAAGGGATGCAGACACTTTCTGGAAGTCTTCAAGGTATATATCTCAGAGTTCCTGATTCCCCAACCACAGGATCAGATGGCACACAGCTTTTCTCCATGAAGGCCGGAACCTGAGAATAGACAGGCATTGTGAGAATCCTAAAAGACTGTGGGCAGACACTCCAGGGTTTAAGGTCAGCATCCAGACTCTGGTGACCCCTCTGTCACTGAGGACTCACTTGAAAGAGTCATTGCCATTTTCTGACATACATTTAGAAACCTTTGGGACAAACTGTTTATTAGCAACTCTGGTGATTTGAAATAAATATCCCCAGTAGGTTTATGTATTTGAACACTTTCCCCGGTTCCCAGTGATGCTTAAGGAGGTTATATAACCTTTAGAGGATGAAGCCTTGATAAGAAAGTAATCCACTGGGAATGGCTGTATAGCCTTGCTATAGGGAGTGGTTCGGATACTTTGATGGGGAATCTGCATCTGAACACTGAAGGTCTTGTTCCCCAGTTGGTTCTTGATTGATCAATAAAGATGCCAGAAGCTAATGGTTGGGCAGAAGAGGCGGGACTTCCAGGTCCCCACAAGCAGGGCAGGAGACACAGGAAGAAGAAAGGGTATTATTCACCATGCTTCAGAGGGAGAGAGAGTCACCAGCCATGTGACCCCTTCCCAAGTTGGGAGATTAGAAACCCAACTAAGCTGAGGGCAGATAATAAGGTGCTGAGCAAGGAGAAGGTAACTGGGCAACTAAGCTAAGGGTAGATTTAGGGTGTTGAACCAGGAATAAAGGAAAAGGCACGCTAGCTGCGGGAGGTTTAGAAAAGCCCAACCGCTGAACCAGAAGGCAGGTTAAAAATGAGCTCTGTGTGTGTGTGTGTGTGTGTGTGTGTGTGTGTGTGTGTGTGTGTCTTTTGTCCATAGAGCCAACAGAACCAGGGCGGTGGTTGGTAGCTCAGTCTGCCCAGAGCTTAAAGCAGGGTAGTACAAACTCCATACTGCACCTTGCCTCCTTCTCTCTCCCCTTTCTGTGTGCAAAGGAAGAAAATGTTATCAGCCAGCTTCCAAGAAAATGTGATCAGCCAGCTTCCTCTGCTATGCCCTCCCTAACATGATGGAATTCATCATTCCGGAACCATAAGCTAAAATAAACCCTTTCTTCCTTAACTTGCTTTTGGTCATGGTGTTTTATTACAGCCACAGAAAAGTAACTAACACAGCAGTCCCCAGAGGTTTGGTTTAAACAGCCACAATGAATCATTGCCACTGACTGCGTGTGTCTACATCTGAGGAATCTTTTCACACGTATTAGGACAGAAAAGTAAGAAAGACTGCTTTTACATAAAGAAGAACAGCTTGTCTTTTTCCTTCCAGACCATATAAAAGACATCTTTCTTTCTTTCTTTCTTTCTTTCTTTCTTTCTTTCTTTCTTTCTTTCTTTCTTTCTCTCTCTCTCTCTCTCTCTCTCTCTCTCTTTCTCTCTCTTTCTTCTGGTGCACATTTTGACTAAAATGTAAAAAGTCCCTCTTCTGTATTCTTCCAACTCTCAGGCAGAATTAAAAAAAAAAAACTTGTGGAATAATTTAGTAAAATTGTGGTGTTAATAGGTTAATGTTAACCTTACCTCTCACTGATTCCGAATTAATCAGTGGGGGAAAACAGTAAGTTGCTTAATGAAAGTGTCACCCTCATTACGGAGTACTAAGCGAATATGAGGATGCCTCCCTGAGAACCAGCACGGGTTATGTGCTCATGACAAACCCAGCATTTAAAGGTTTCATGACTGAAGGGTCTGAAATCAAATTTTGTGATTAGATATCTGCAGAATAAGACCCATGTTAACAACGATTCTGCCTTTGTAGTGTGTTCTAAAGATTGTTTCCATGGGGATATGCATTGTGTGGTCTCAAGTTTTCCTCAAATATTATTTTTCTCTTGCATCTAGATATTTGGAGAGCATCTATCATTTGGATATCTCCTCTCTGAACATGTATCCAGGAGGGGAGAGAAAAATATTTCTAGAAAGACATGAAAGCCTGTCACTCATCAGAAAGAGCTCGATTTGTAAAATTATACAGGACTTGAAGGACTCCTAAGTGACCTTCCTTCCAGAATTCACCTCCTGCTCAGGTATCAATTGAGGAGACAAAAGCCCAGGTCCATATCCCTTGCTACATTTTCTTTTTTTTTTTTTTCAACTTTTATTAGATATTTTCTTCATTTACATTTCAA